>JANHFP010002068.1:10084-23268 GCA_032468135.1 Calamaria suluensis | reverse complement strand
AAGGAAGGAAGGAAGGAAGGAAGGAAGGAAGGAAGGAAGGAAGGAAGGAAGGAAGGAAGGAAGGAAGGAAGGAAACAGATGAGGGCTATGTAAACTACAAAAATGACCCAGAAGTAGCAAGTGTAGCACCTCTAGAACTCACTAAAGCAGCCACTTTTTCAGGAAGCTGAAAAAAGATGTGGTTGCTTTAAAAGTCACCTCAGTGAAATAATTAAAGGGCATAGCATAAATAACTGCCCCTTTGTTATTAAATATATCTTTTTCCAATGCACTACTGCACGTAAAAATCATCCTCTACTAAATAAGGGGGAAATTTCACAAATATGGTTTTACCTCAGATGGTCCACAGTTTCGTTCAAAGTGACAATATGGAATGCAACATTGGATTTGGTGTTTTGCTGAATACTGTTCACAGCTGCAATTACACCACCAAGCCTTTCTTCAGATGCCGTAAGGACCACAGGAATTTCCTTGTCATTTTCTTTCACTATCAATCTTTGAGGAGCTTCAGGTATAAAATCTATTGGCTGAAGTCCTAGTGAATTTGAATCTACAGATAATTATATGAAGCATTACATTTTCATACAGCATGCTGGATGACTTCAGATTTTGTTTTATGTAAACCAAGGTTAATGGCACAATTTGCAAACTCAGATATGGTTTACTGAATAAGCCATGGCTAAAAAAACATGGTTAAACAAACCCTAGCTATTGTGATGTTGAAACCAATGTTTATCTCTTAAAGGTCACCTCTTATAAGGTAACAATTACTTACAATAAGATTTACAAGTTGAAATCAGGTCCAATATAGAATCTATATTTTAAGTTATATTAAATAACTGACACAAAGGTGCAACTCTGACTGTATTTCAGCTAAGATACCATGAAAATAGCATGGTATCTGTGTTTCAGCTAAGATACCATGAAAATAGTATGGTATCTGTGGAAAATAGCATGGTATCTACACAGTGACTGTTTCATTTTTAACAACTTCTAGTGAGAAATGCTAAACAACAGTAAAAGTAGACAATCGCAAGGAATTGGAAATGGATTACAATAATCGTTAAAAGTATGGAATCAAAATTAAACAGTGCCACCATGCAATATGTTTTTACAGCAAAAAACTTATAAGAACATATACAAGGGTATTTATTCCTATGAAACATTTTTACTGAAGCAGCATTAAAATAGAGAAATGGAGGAATACCTGATAATTCTTTTTTTAAGAGATCACTGATACCTAGAAAGTTGTGATGCAGTACTAACAGAAATATAACAACAACAAGTATGAGGATGGCTACGTTTACTGCAATGAAAAAAGAAAACCATTGTTAGAATAACAGCATCTGAGTGTGTTAACTTTAAAAAAATAACTATTTAGAGGAAAAAGTACCTTTTCTTAATGACATTTTCTTTGTGGATGAAAAACAATCTCTTGGCACGTCTACAAAAAAGGAACATAACTAAGAAAGTCTCCACAAACATGCAGAGATCCAATAAGTGAGAAGGTGTAATATTCACATGTAAGTAGCAATAATGAACATAACGAGGAACAAAAATTCCAATATTAAGGAATTCATCAAATGCTTCATCAAACTCAGATTTCCAACATTTGCCTAGAAAAAAACATTTTAAATGTAATTATGTAATCATATGTAATATTATTGTGTTTATCTGTGTCATGTGTATGGATATATGCATAATGGTTATCTTTTGAGAGATGAACACAACAAAATTTCATTTTAATGTATGCTGATTAGTGTTTAAAGTGACAATGAATTTCTACTCTACTCCACTCCACTCCCCCATCCCTAGACCAGATATTTTTTATGAAAAACAGAAATCTATCATACTTAGTAATTCAAGAATGAAAGAAGGATAAGAGTTTCTCTGTATAAACAGAGCTTATATTTTCTATTTTAGGCATTCATTCTCAATGCAATTAAATTATCTGTTTGCAATCTAAAGATAAATACAAAGCAATTTTGTCTAGGTTGCAGCCAAATTAGGGAGGACTTCATAGCTTGTTCATCACAAAGCATTTTGCACTGATAATGAGAAACATCTTCAGTATTGCCTCTGCATTGGCTTTTATAGGCACATGCTACAAGTTGCACTTTGCACATGTGAACTGTTTACATTCAACTGACTTACACTTCTGTAAGTCTTTGCCATTCAATAAACAAGGAATTTGAGGTTAATAAATATATTAATAAAGATTCCTGTGACATAGCTTCTCATCATAATCAATCTGTAATCCTATAGAGTAAAAGCTATATTTAAATGAAACAATAGCATTTTGCTAGACCATAAATTGTGGGAATTAAGGTGAACATCAACCACATTTGGAATAAAAACAATGATTATATATATATATATTCATATACTTCATTTATCTTGTGGGTCATACCCCTTGTAACTATGATACTTTTTATAAGAAGTCAATATTATCAAAACTGCAATATTAAGAATTCAGGGAACTAAATTATATTCTATGCATAAGAAATGGGAATATTTAGCAGTAAGATAAGATGATAATGGGTACATTAGTTTTGAAATATTTCGAAGAATGACAGGAATATAAGTGCTTACTGGATCACACCAAGACCTCTTAAATCACTTTTTTTCTAAATAATGAGTCTCAAATGTTCTAGTGAGGTGTTTTCTAATCATTTTGAATCACTTTTCTGAATTTTCTCAGCTCTAGGATCTGGACACCACTTCGCAACTAACACACAACAACAACAAAACCACAATTATACAAAATATTCAGGTACAGTCAGTCAATTTATGAGAGTAATACAACATTAGCTGCTTTATTTTTCATCTTTCTTGCTGAACCCCTAAGCCAGAATTTACCTTGTATTTTTAACACCTACTGCACATGGAAACAGCATCTTCACTATCTGCTATAATCCTTAAAAAATCTTGTTTACAGAAAATCTTCAATGTAGAGTATATATGAAATTGGGGAAAAGTATAGTGAATATATCTCACTTTATTTTAGCTGAGCTTCATTCAACAAGTATTCTCTCTATAGAAATCCATTGGGTGCTCAATATTTTTTATTTTTAACACCCTGAAAAGTTTGGTATTATCTGCAAACTTGGCCAGTCACTAAATCATTTCTTAATCAAGATTACTGAATGTTGCAGAGCAGCTAATATACATATTTAGTCAGGCGTTTGACAGCATCTGTAAGAGACACTTCAATATGGATACCTGTACTGACTTGGGGGAGGGAGTTTAAATGGCCTCTTCAAAGTTTACATTTTAAGGCAATTCATTGTCATCTAAAATTTGCTCAAGAATCAAGATGTAGAGAATCACCAGTCAACCATTATTGTTAGCTGTTGTATCAACTAGTCAGGTGACTGTAGGGATATATGGGGAGCATGAAGATCTCTTCTTCACTACATAACTGATATTCTGCAAATGTTTAACATGTTCTCTCTTAAAAGTTTTATTTTTCTTTCCACTATGTAACCCTGTTCCAAAACGTCCAAGCTCATTATTATTGCAAGTGGCATCCGAGATCACAGCCCGTCCGTTAAACGAAACTACTGCTACTTTTAAAAAGGAAACCCCGTCACTCGCCTGCCTGCCTGCCTTCCATCCCCCTTGCTCAGAGATGCCCAGAACCACTGCATATTAAAAAGGGAAAATGTATCACATCTGCATAACATACAGTATTATAAGGCTTATTATTCATTTCACATCATTCCAGCAGCTCCAGTCCCCACGGTATGGTAAACAGGCCGGTGTATTCCCACGAGTCTTACTTGCTGCCCCACAATCCAGCGATCCTTCCAGTCCTCTCTTCCCTTTGCAGTCTGGCGGCCACGCGCGAATTGCCAACTCAACACCAAGTACAGTAATCAGCAGCTGGAAAAATAAAAGGTGCCTATCATCGTGCCTGGTTTTTTTTTTTTAAAAAAAAAACCCTATACATAAAGAAGGGCGTTCATCAAAGCCTTAATGCCAAATACGTTTCCATAACTGCACCCCCTTTTTTTGTGGTGGAAAAAAAAACACCACAGAGCGGCAACACGCTAGACGCCACCCTCCCTAAAACGGTGGAAAACGCCTCCCGCGCTTGTTGTCATGGTGATGAATTAAGAGTCCGCCGTTGGCCGCGAGCCCAGTGACATCATAGCGCTATTGCCAGTCGACCGACAGACGGCAGCATCCGCCGGCAGAGTGGGTATTTTTTCCTGGAATGAGTCCAGGAGGGGAACAGCCCCCATACCCCGCCCTAGCCGAGCCGGAAATTCAAAAATGATGAGGCGGGCCAAGAAGACGTCGAATCCGGTATGCTCGAGAGCGCCCGCCTTACGGCAGAAAGCCGTCTTGATCAAGAAGCCGGAAGAGCCCGTTGACTGTCCGTCGCTCGGCTCTCCCGCCTCCAACGGCAACTCTCAGGGCGACTCTTTCCAGCCGCCGGAGAGCAGCCCGCTTCCTCCCTGCAGAGCCGAGGAGCCCCCGCCGCCCCCCTTCCTGTCGGAAAGCGCTGACGGCTGCAGAGAGCTAGACATCGCTGCTCTGCCGGGCACCATGCTCAACTTCTTCCGAACCATCCCGACGCAGATGGTAAGGCGGGGGCGTCCCGGGATTTGCCTCCGTCGCGCCCGCCCACCCCCACCCCTCTCCCCCCAGCTAGCGGAGAACAGAACTGTGCCGCCCGCAAGACTTTGAGGTCGGGCAGGAAGCGGTAAAGCATCCAGGCACCATATAGGAACTGCCTGGCTGCCTGGGCTGATAAGGAGACGTGTCCTAAATAGAGGCGCCCGATGGTCCGATGACTGACAGGTGCCTGTTAGGCGGAAAGCTGTTTGGCTCGGAATACAAAACGAAAAGACTCCGTTGTTCTGCGTCCTCTTGTTTTCCTCCCCGCCTTTGAGGAGTTGTCTCCAGTTGTGTAAAATTCACTGTCTAAATTGTATTCTCGAAAATAAGCCTTTTGTTTCGGTAGGATTTTATCAGTTCTCTCATAATGTGTTTGGTGGATGGCTTAGGTAAAACAGAATTAACGATCAAGTACCATGTTAAAATCTGCTAAACATATTTAACACAGAATTCTACTTCAAAGATATAAAACCAAACATTGGCCTTGGAAAATATTGAAAACACTAAATTAAAAATATTACATTGATTAAATGTACTAAAGCTGCCTAGAGAGCAGCCCCAAGGCCAGATAGGCAGCAAATAAATTTAACAAATAAAGCCCTAGGTAAATAAGGAGATATCACATACTACTGACAGGATATTGATATAGATAAAATAGGTGCTGCTGAACATATTTTCTCCCTCAAAAGTCTCCTCTGTTTAAAGTTAATAGATTTAGATATTAATAAACTTAATCCCTGTGATGTGTGAGTGCCAGATCAATTGATTTGATAGAGCTTTAAACATCCTATTCTTTTTTGAGATTTACCATAAATTGATTAGATTAGGCTTGTTGATTCCTTCTTGTTTTCCAAATTGTCTAGACTTGTTCAATTGATTGTTTTGTTTATTTATTTGGAGAATTTATATGGCCACTCAAATCCAAACATAATTCAATTGGTAGCTTGATTAAAGGTTAAAAGATTTCCCTCACACATATGTGCTAGTCGTTTCCAACTCTAGGGGGCGGTGGTCATCTCAATTTCAAAGCCAAAGAGCCAGCGCTGTCTGAAGACATCTCCGTGGTCATGTGGCCGACATGACTAAACGCTAAAGGCGCATGGAACGCAGTTAGCTTGATTATGTGCCATCAAATTATTTTCAACTACTAGCAATTAGACAGTTAAATGGCTTACAAAATCATTAAATATACAGTATAAAAGTAACATCACTAAAGCCAAATATATGAACTGATGATGAGGCTAAAATATATATTCCCAATGGGGACTGAGCAATATGTTTTTCATCTTGATCCAAGAGCCTGGATTCTAGAGGTGGTTAATTCTTCCTCGAGAGAGGGTACTGTTCTTCCATCCTTTAAAGCTCAGTGTCAAACTTGTGGCATTACGTTGCCATCATGTAATGTTTTTTTCCCCCCTTCACGAAACTGGGATGGGCATGGCCTGTGTGTGGGGTGCATCTGACCTGCGGGCTTCCAGTTTAAAACACTCCTGTTTTAAAGAGTCAGTTTTTTCCCACCTGAAGAAGCCGTTGTTGCCAACCTAACTAGACTATTTTCATACAGTATTTCCAACCTTCCCTTTTTAAGGAAGTTGTTGAGAAGTTGATCAGCAGCTTCAGAGGGTCTTGGATAAAGTGGTTATTTGAACCCCTTTCATTTATGTTTCAGGCCTGGATAGAAGGCTGAAATAAAATTATGCATTTAGATGACGTCCAGTGGGAGTGGGATGGGGCTGTGCATCCGTCCCTGCTCTATTTGACCTCTCAGCACCTTCAATACCATTAAATGTGGTCTCTTTCTGAGCCGGCTCCAGGGGTTGGTATTGATTGGAAGAGGTCCTGCCCTTGGTCCCTACTTTGTGGGTTCCACAGAATTCAATCTTTCTCTATAATGTCTACATGAAGCTGCTGGGTGAGGTTATCCACTCCTAGGAGGAAGAGTTTCACTGATTATACCCAGAAATGTATTTCTGTTCTTGGCAAATTAAACAATGCTGTTGAAATCCTGACTTGATGGGGAAGGTTGGGGAACAGCAGGCATTAACCCTGAAGGGGAGGCACTGCTCCTAACAAGGCTTATGCTCAATCTGGGATTCAATTTTGGATCATATGCTATTTGCACCTTTTCCTGGCTTTCTTGAGGCTCTGCTCTCAGTCACCCTTCCTTGGATTACTGTAATACACTCTACAATGGGCTGTCCTTAATGAGCACATGGAAGCTGCAATGGGTGCAAAATGCAATGGTGCAAGCAATTATTGAGCTTCCTTGATCAACCATAATCAGCATGTTAAACCACTGCTCCACAAGCTGCAAAGGTTAACAATTTGCTTTTGTGTTCAATTCAAGGTGATGCTAATGAAGTAAAGCCAGATGGCGGGGTAGTTATTGGAGGGACCACCTCTCCTAGGTTATATCTTTCTGCCCCATCAGTCTGTCAGGAAGGGTGTGCTATAGCTCCCATTTGCCAAGGAGTTACATCTGACAAAAACCAGTAGACAATCCTTTTCTGCCAAAGTTCATCCTTTGGACCATGATCCCCCCCACCCAAAGATTTGACTGACCCTATTAACTTTTTAGAAAGCCTTGAAGACACAGCTCTGCTGCCATGTTTGGGGCGTGTCCTGTGACAGCCTGCAACCTATGCGGTGGTTACATTGTTCATAAAATGAATGCCAATCTCATGCAGATTATTTTTTAAGTTTTAATAATTTTATTTTTAAATGATGTTTAATTAATTACTGTTTAATTAATACTTGTTTTGTACTTGGAGTTTGTTGTTTTGGTTTTAACTGTGTGAGCCAAGTACTAGTTGCATCTGCAAGATGTACAATTGAACAAATAAATATAAATGAGTGGACCAAAATCAACTAATCCATTCCCTTCGGTTCTAGTTGAATTCTGCTAACTTCAATTAACTAAGATCACACTCTGAACAAAACTATAATTTGTTGTGACTATGAATTATTAGTTAAGCCAAAATGATTAAATCTACATATTCACATTAAATATTAATAGAATGTGTAAACCTAGCCAGAAGACAAGTATCTGAAGAATTTTACCAAATTCTTTGTAGAAAGGTAAAGCAAATTTTTTTTCTCCATCCTCTGCTCCTTGTTAGACAAGCATACTAAACTTTCAAGAATAGAGCTGACATCACAACTTAGAAGTTACAGTAGCTAGCTTTGCCTAAATACGTTACAAAAATGTAAGTTGACTATAAACCTTTTAGCAGTGCTGGGTAAATATAGCTAATTTATATATTTAGCAGACAACAAAAATTAGAAATTAACTGTACTCTGACACCATGATGGAAATTCTAAGTATACTCAACTGTTCTTTCACATTAACTAAAAATATCTATTAAGAACTCTTCCTCAGATTTATACATTCTCAGCTCATTCCTATTACATGATCAGAAATCTTAGTATAAGCTATAATTCTTAGGGATGGGGAAAATATTGGTGCTATTGATTTTTCTTTTTCCACAGGACTACAAAGGTCAAAAACTAGCAGAGCAGATTTTTCAAGGAATAATTCTTTTCTCTGCTGTAAGTATAATAAAAAACACAGAACACCATCACCATAAATTCACCTCTTTCTCCCTTACCCTCCTGATAACATGTTCATAAAACATAAAAAGCATTAGATTTTTGAGAATATTTCATGTGATCTATTAGAAACTAAGCAAAATCCCTTCCCTTCCAGTTATTGGAGCAAATATATTTTCTGGATCCCTGTCCTTTTTCAAAATAGCTGTCATTGCAATAAGAACATCCTAGATTAAAAACTATACCTTTTTCAGCATTGTGCCCTGGACTATAGAGACTATAAGAATTGATACTTTCTTACTTTCTTATGTCCAGTAACTTCCTTAGTTGTATACATTTTAAATTGTTGTATTGGGTTTGAGAAATAGACTTGAATATGCTTTGTTATATCTAACTTTTATCTTGTAGGTGGTTGGCTTTGTTTATGGATATATTACTGAACAGTTTGGCTGGACAGTTTACATAGTAATGGGTGGATTTGCTATATCGTGCCTGGTAAGAATATAACTTTATAGCAAATATACATAATATATTCAAAATATCAAGTTCTGCAATAACTGTAGCAAATTGAACCTGTAATGCTAGCATAGACCCCAAATGATTATTTTTTCTTTGGTCAATAAATTATCAACATTGTATAATATGTTATTCTGAGGTCTTCATATTCCAGCTTTTTGTTGTTTTTGTAATTGGCCTTTATCCTAAGCTTCATTTGAAGCACCTATGTAGCTCACCAGATTAGTTTCCTTTCCTCCTAATCTTCGTTTTCCTAACCAAAAATTAAGTGTTTAATTGGAGTCTGAAGTTGTTCTGTTTTTTTTAATTCCAGCTCACACTGCCTCCATGGCCCATTTACCGTCGCAATCCTCTGAAATGGCTCCCTATTCAGGAATCTGCAATAGATGATAAGAAACCTGCAGACAGAAAAGTAAAGAGGCATCCTAAAAATTGAAAAACTACATCTGTATGATTTTCTGTCATTAAATTTGCTTTAAAATTGATTTCTCCTCTTTTTTTACTTGGTTTGGTGTTTCTGCACAGTCAGAGAACAAATTCTTTATTTGTATTTAACTCCATCCATCTAGGATATGGTACTCTTGGTGATTTATTAAGTAATTTAAATATTGGAATAGCTGCATTTCATAGGGGAATTGCTTAGCTTACTATAGTGTAGCTCAGCAATCATTTTCTAGTACATCCTAAAAGGATTAAGTAAGCCATGGAAATAATTATTTTGTTGTTCCATCTTCTGCAGTAGTTTAAAGTCTACCACTAATAATAGAAATCTCAAGTATTTAACATTCTTAACTGTAGTCCACAATAAAACAGGCCAATCTCTTTAAACCAGTCTGTTACAAATTATTATGACTAATTCTGAATCTCTGCTTAAATAATATTTTAACTAATATGTATGTATTCAAGGCATTTTCAAAAGTCACGTGAATTCCAGCAGAAATGAATATTCTGGCACTTTTAATGATCAGCACTTATTATAGGATAAGATTTTAATGGATTATAATTTACTTTAAGAGATGCAATACAGATTACCCAGAGTTACAGATTAGAGACAGATTAGACACAATTCTGGGCTGCATAAACAGAGGGATAGCAAGACAAGAAGCAGTGGGTGGAAACTAATCAAGGAGAGAAGCAACTTATAACTAAGGAGAAATTTCCTGACAGAACAATTAATCAGTGGAACAATTTGCCTCCAGAAGAAGTTGAATGCTCCAACATTGGAAGTTTTTAAGAAGATGCTGGATAACCATTTGTCTGAAGTGGTGTAGAGTTTCTTGCCTGGGCAGGGGGTTGGACTAGAAGACCTCCAAGGTCTCTTCCAACTCTGCTATTCTATTCTAAGACATAGTAATTATCAGTTGTGATCAGTAAGAATAAATTACACAAATCATGCCAGAAATGACAGTAGTATCTAAAAGCTACAATAGCAACTATGATAACCTCTCTAAACACTAACTAACCTTATTTGTGGTTATCTGAGTGGTTGAACTTCAAAAGAAATTCCAGCATGAAAAGTCAAATTAAATTTGATATAGCAATCCCATTTTATCACCTGTGATTAAATTGGACTAAGATTATAGGGGCATAGGTGGATTATCATATCAGAATGATTGTTTTCAGCGATGTTTTGATGCTATAACCATTTTGTTTTTGTATCGTAAGTATGACTTGTATTTAATTTCCTTCTGACAAGGACTCTTCTGCATTATCTAACTTGCATCATTGATGCATACTTTTCCTGAAACTGAACTATAATTCAAAATCTGCATTCTATGATAAATGCTAGTATTCTGGGAATTGGCAAAGCATTTGTTGCTTTTAAATTTTATAACTGCATGTCCTAAAAATAGCAATAGCACTTACATTTATATACTGCTTTACAGCCCTCTCTAAGCGGTTTACAGAGTCAGTATAATCCCCCCGACAATCTGGGTCCTAAATATGAAGAACAATGATAATAACTCCATTTTCCAGGTTTTATATGAAAGTTTATTGATATAACAACTGAGTTTCTATAACAATGATATTTTGCGGACATAACATTTCCTTCCACTTTGAGAAATGTTTGATCTGGTAGTGAATTTCCATTGGCAGAATAAGCAATGGTAGAATTTTCACCCTCTTCCTTTGGTCTTCTAAAAATATCTATATCATTAAATTTTCTGTAATATTAGGGATGTGGTAGCAACTTTGGCTTCTATGCTCCTTTTCATCAACATGAGTATTCTGAAAAATTCCACTCAGTTCTGTTCAGTGGATGCTGTGACTAATGGAATTAACTTTTGGATCCAATCCATTCAAAGCACTGGGGGGGAGGGGGAATATTATATACTGCAATAGCCTCATAGCAGCTCTCTCTTCTACTCTTGTTTTGTTGACTTAGGTTTCTTGCCTTGGAGCCCTGCACAGGCTATTGGGGCCAGGTATTACTATGAAATATTATTTTTAGCCCTTTGGGCACAATAGTGTTTCTGCTTCCTACTATTTTCACTAGTACAGAGGTTCCCAAACTTGGCAGCTTTAACTTATGGCCTTCAACTCCCAGAATTCTCCAGCCAGGTATGCTGGCTGGAGAATTCTGGCAGTTGAAGTCCATAAGTCTTAAAGCTGTCAAATTTGGAAACCTCTGCACTAGAACATCTACTAATTCAGATTCCTTGGTTATTCCCTCTATACTCAAGACATAGTCCCACTTAAAACTGTTATCATCTGGCAAAATGATGCTTCCATTTGTGGCTTTTGAACTGGCCTCAGTGATTTATTTAACATATTTTTAATATTACTTGATTTAATCATATTGTTAATGGGTTTTAGAGGGTCTGGTGTCCCATAAGAGTTAGAGTTGCCTAGGACTGACACTAGGTTTGAGTTTCTTGACTATAATCAAATTCTAAAGATATTCTATTATTTTTGCTTGATGCTTAGCTTTTCAGTGCAATATAAATAAATTTTATAAGTCTGAGAGAGCTTTTGCCATTTGGCATCACAAAACTAAAAAGCAAGAAAAAATTTAGAAGATTTTTTTAATATTTCTATCACTTCAAAGCCTTTTGTCATAAAACTCAATTCCTATGAAGTTTAATATCTGAAATGATTTAATTAAACACATCCCATCACAACCCAAAGTTTATTAAAATAGTAAGCATTGTTTCAAGCAAAATACTCTAGACACTCAATTTGTTGTTTACCCATCCTCTTATTCAAAAAATAATGAAAATTATTTCTCAGAAAAAAAATAAGAGTGTATTTGTTAGAATGTTACATTAAAAGCCCTACAAGATTTTTTACTTAAAAAAAGGTCATACTAATCTATGTATCTAATATTATATGTGAATATTAGATAAATAGATTACTACACCATTGTTTAAAAAAATGCTGGTTCTCAGCTAAGTTGATAAAGATGTAAACATATATTTCCAACTGAAGATAATATGTAGTTCATGGTTGAATTCTGGGTGTCCTTGGTACTCTCTGAGCTTATTTGAAGAAAACAAAAAGACTTGAATATATCTCCAACAACCAATGCCAAGAGAAGCAGAGATTAACACCAGACAAACAAGCAGAAAACAATATCCTAATGAAGAAATTAACACACTGACTTAGTTAGTTGCCCACTAACTCTGGCAAGACCAAGCTGTGTATAAACAGGGAGCACACCACATGCTCGACAGCACTGATGATGTTACCTAATTGGGTAATGAAGCACCTGCAAGCAAACAATTAAGCTAAGAGAGCATTAAGGTCTTCACATAGCCTTATTCGTTTCCTGTATCTATGTATTGGTACATCACATCTAAGTTCTTTTCCTGAATATAATTTGTTGGTGGTTTCTTTTCATTGTACCACAATGTTAATTATTCTACTTTAGTGAAAATTCTATTCTTGGGCTGAAATCAGGGAGTCTAAAATAGAGAATTCCAACACAGTACATATTTGACCATATGCAGGATTGCCAGTTTTAAATGATGATTGACATTGAAACAAAAATAATTTAATATGCTTTAAAAAGACAATAACTAGAAAGTGCTGCTTGGTGCTAGTATTTTTAAAAAATCCTGCTTACCCAAACTTACCTTTAAGCATGTATTGCTCCTTATAAACTAAATACACAATCTACAATAAATAACAAGAAACAGTATGGGAAAAGGTTTATCTTCTAAGTGAATGAATCTAAGAAAAATTTAAAAATCAGTCCAGTTACAAACTGAGTGTCTTTCTTTCAAGAAGAAACAGTTCAACTGAGGTATTTGTCAAAGTTTCACATTGTCTTCTAAGAACTTTAAATGACGAGCCTTCATACTGTAAGTTGTGTACTTTTCTCCCATGACCTTCCGCAAACATAGCTATTTAAAGGAGGGAATAAAACATTGTAATTCAAACATGAATAGTACTTTTAAGCAGAGATTATTTATTTATTTATTTTGTCAATTACATATAAGGTAATATATATAAGTATAAGCATGAATTGAATATAAAATGAATACAAATAA
>JANHFP010002066.1:94998-111280 GCA_032468135.1 Calamaria suluensis | reverse complement strand
ATATAAATTTAATTAATAATAATAATAATAATAATAATAATAATAATAATAATAATAATAATAATAATAATAATAATTACTAGCCTTAATATGTAGCTGTAGACTTCAGCCATCAATACTGAGGGTCTCAGGTACCAATGCTGAGAAAATGAGCATTTCTGAAGCTACAGTTATAATACAAGTTCTTTTTTCACAATGGCCTTTCCAATTGTTATTTTTTTACTTTTTTCTGTATATCCTATATCCTGCTTGTTTCAAACATGCATCTCTCAACATTCCTGAGAATCATTAGCACATCCTACAAAAATAAAGTGTTATTAACCCAAACTAGGATCCAGTTTATTATGCTGCTTGAACTTGTGGGTTAACAATCCACAAGTAAAAGAAGATATTCTATTTTACATAAAGATTCCATTATTCCTATTATCTGCAAGATAAAATAAAATATTGGAGCTTATAATTTCATTAAACTTACAAAGTTAGATCACAATATTACAGCTGTTTTCACTAGCATTGAAAAAATATGATGAAATGATAGTAACAAAGATACTATTAAGCTGAAGCACTTTTCTCACAAGAACCTCTGTCCATTTTGTACCTAGATACAGGTCTCCCTCTATAATATTTTTTGGCAAACTCCAAATCCAATACAATGGCAAGTACCAATATTTAAAGTTACAACATGAGGGCTTCTTCAATGCAATTTTAACTCTACTATCACAATATTAAGGCTGTTCCATTATCAGAATATTCCTATTAAAATTGGATCAAGGTTAGGATACATCTTAATAAGTAAAGTTCATTTTGAATTTAAATGTTTTTGCAGGATTGAAATATTTCAAATATGCCTAAAACCCATGGATAATATGCCTAAAACCAAGTTCTACTAAGAAACAGAAGAAAATAAATAATATAAAGAACTAAAATGAAATGAAATGTTAATCATATTAATTGCAGTCACAAAAAAGAGAAAAAATATTGTAATACACAAAGAAAGGAGCAATTCAAGAACTCAAGTTTTTCTGTGTTCAAATTATGAAGATGCCTGCTTCCCTAATAATGAAGAAAGGTTTAAAAAATGTAATGCATAAAAATCAAGTGGAGTCCCATATAAGGGGTGTTGGTCCTAACTGAATACTCCTTCTCATGGCACTGAGAGAGAGAATCCAGTAATGGGTGTTACTTTTCTCTTCTGCCTGGAGACTGAGCCTATCCTGGTGACCTGCCAGTTAGATGAACGCATAATGATGATAAGGCTTTTGACCTGTGAAAACATTACCCCTCCTCGACTGTGAACCAGACAGTTGTCAAGGTGGGGCTGGATTCTCTCTCCCAGCATCATAAGAATGAGCGTACAGGTAGGACCAGCAACCCTTCTCCATTGTGCTGGGGAGAGAGAATCCAGGAATGGGACTTACCAAAAGTGTCCGTTGTGATGGTCAGACAGTCGGGCTCTTTCAACAGGAATCCACTGTTGATGGCCTGGGACACTGTTGGAAGGACTGCAGTACCTTCTGTGGAACGCGAGCCCTGGTTGTTGAGTTGCTCCTACCGGACCTTTGGTAAGGCAGGAGAAACCATTGTAGGATCCTGGCATGTAGATCTGCACACAGTACAATTTATTATTTATTTTTATTATTTATTTATTTTATTTCATGGATTTCTATACCGCCCCTCTCCTTGCGGACTCGGGGCGGTGTACAGCCAAACATTTAAAACATAAATATATAATAAAATATTAAAATAAGATTAAACTAATTCATTGGCTATTTAAAATTTAAAATTTTAAAATTAACATTTAACTTTAATGTTGTCTTTGACTTTAACTTAACTCAAAATCATATATGTGCAGAAATCATACCTTGTTGCACGGAGTGTGTTTTTTTACTGTCCCCGTGAGCATAATGTAAAATTCCGCTGTTTCCTTGAGTGTAACCTATAAAAAAAGTGTATTAATTTCTGAACAAAAGTATTTAGAAATCAACATTAAACTTTCCCCGCCCTAGTTTTAATAAGTATTAATAAGTATTATTTACAGTATTACTATTTTTACCATCATTTTAAATATTGTACTTTATTAGAATTTATTTAGAATTTATTAGAAGTCACATTTTCTGTCACAAATACCATCCTCAAATTGTCTTTGAATGTGAAATCTAACCTTATCCCTAACCATAGGTACAAATAAAGCAAAAATTATCTGAAAGACAACCCGTAAGATATTCACTATAGTTTTTTTGTTTCCTTACTTAATAATGCCCAATTCTGAATCTTTATTTAATATTGTTAGAAAGCAAAGGTTCCCACTTTATATTCTTAAGCTCGATTTTTACTTCATTTATAACATATCCCCTACTGAAGATGTAAATAAGTATAAAAATAACAAAAGATAAGTATAAAAATCAGTGTACTAAGCACTACTATTTAGAAACTGCTTCTGTATTTTAAAACAAGTACCTCTTTGAATGATTAAGTTACCTAGGAAATATTACTCTTCGCTACCATAAAACAATGAAGAGGAATTAATTAATTAGTTAAACTGCCTAAACAGTTCTTCCATAACTCCTTCATTTGGGGTCCATTTAGAAGTCTTCATAGTAAAAGAGTTGTCATGCCTACCACACTTCCTTGGAGATCAGTTGGACTTTACTGTTTTAGGTATATTAGTTGCTTAGTCTATTCTAGTAATATAATGATTTCTCCAGAGCAATTCCTATTTTTACTCACTATCCTTAAATATGCTTATGCAGACACTACATTGCTATAATCAATATATCTTGATTTGACAAGGGAATTTTAAGAGTGAATGCCGTTTTGAGTTATCCCACCTTGCTGGTGAATTCCACTTGTTCCTTTATGAGTCTCTCCATGGGTACATGATTGAACATTCCCTGTATGTCCTTCACTGGTTCCCATTTGAGTGCCTGAAAGAAAGCAAATCTCCATTGTTTTCAGGTTTTAGAATTTCAGAAAAGGGGTATATTTAACATTATGCACAATTTATATTGTATAATATAAATAAATCTAAATGAAAATTTCACACGTGGAAAAAGTAAGTACGCCCCTACATTCATCACATGACCTAAGGATAGCTCTCATGTCAGAGTATATGGATCTACCATTAGAAAGGAATTGGCCCAGGAGGAAACCTTTGATATCCAGAAAGAACATCAGGGCAAGAACCTAAGTTTTCTCATTAACATCCAGATAAGCACTAGGACTTCTGGAACAATGTGCTCAGGACAGAAAAGGCAGCGTTATTTGAACACCGCACTAGAAAACATGCACTGTCAAATAATTAGACCTTTGTTCCTCCTGGCTGGTGAAAGCCTCCAAGATGGTGACCACCAGGTGAGTTCATGCAGTAATAAATTCCTCACTGCAAGTGAGGCCATTCCTAGGACCTTTTAAACAGGTTCTTGGTCTGTCCTATGCTTACAAAACCATAACTCTTCTTTGGCTTGTTATTATAATGTTGGTAGACAGTCAAATAGATTGTTATTTATGCTTCTTAGTTTTTCTAACATAAAAGTAACATACCACTTGTACCAACACAACCAGGGAGATTTTCGCTTGAAGAATATCCCATTAGGCCACCATTTCCATTTCCGTTTCCGTTTCCATTTCCATTAGAGGGCACTGAAGCAAGGAGGCCTAATCAAAATAAAATGCAGTGGCCTCAAAAATGGAATTAATTTTCTCAATAAGAATTAACAGCATTATTTTTAAAGAATCAATCCCATGCAAACACAGACTATATTTTAAATTAAATATCAATAATGTTGAAACTGTCACTCAGAAAGATGAAGACAACAATCCAACAAATAGTAATGAAAAACGTTAATAAACTGATCCTTAACATGAAAATATAGAAAATTCCCCCTAAATAAGAAGTTAACTGGGTTTCTAAAATAAAAAGGCAACTTTCTTTTTGCATGTTCTGATCCTGAAAGGACCAGAGCCTATGTGATCTTAATATTAATATATTAGCCCTTCATTAATGTTAAAAGTTACAACTTTTAAAAAGGTAAAATTAGAGAAAAATGCAAAAGAAATAACTTTCCATTGTTCAATCAGTCAATTATAAATATTAAACCAGGATTTCAGCAATTAAATAAGATTTCCAGGCCAAAAGTCATGAAAGTAAAAAGTGAAATCAAAGCTTTTCATCATACCCAATCCTCTGTATCGGGATAATTGTTGGTAGATTTGTTTCATCCTTTCAATATTCAATCGACTCGCCTCAGCATGATTTACCATTGGCTTGGGGTAGTTTACTCCTATTATACATTTTGCAGCTTTCTGGACTCCCTCAGGGGCATTCCAAGGATCATATATATACTTTGCAGGAAAACCTCTGAGTATAGGTAGATACCGTCTTAATTTAAAAAAAAGAAAATAAAATTTCTATTATTTTTATGCTTCGTCATAATAATCTAGTATAATGTTTCATTTTAAACTGATCATGGTTCTTTACCTGATGTAGTCCCCGTTAGGATCAGTTCTCCTGCCAAAACCCACGGGACAGTAACAGTGGAAAAATTGCTGGAAAAATGAGCTACAAGACAGCCACATCCAACTGCCTGCATTTACACTCCAGTCTGCATCAAGAAGCAATTCTTCAAATACCTACCAAAATAAAAACCAAAACCACTGAATTAATGTAACCCTGTATTTACTCTTCCTCCCCCCTCTGGAATACAGTTTCAAGTAGCAATTTGTTGGCATGCTGGGTTTTAAAATGTCCGTATCTAAGCACATAAGGAGAAAGCTGAGGAGAAATATATACTCTATACAGTAAACGTTTGAAATGTGCAAAGTCAGCAGTCAACTTATTTATCTGCAGAAAGGACTCAAGGTAGTTTACATATTTACAAAAACACATAATGCAAATACACTGCTGGAACAGAATGATATTTAAAACCACTAGCATAAGCAATTAGTCACAGTACTACAGGACAATCTAATCCCCAAGATCAGCCTGTTTGTTTCCTAACACTTGTACATGTTTTAGTGTGTTAAAGAGTGAGTGTGTGGGACAGATCAGAGAAAACAAGGAAACATTCTGAATAATGCATAAAGCGTTGACTTACCACTAGGTGTTGCTACTGAGCTAAATTACTTTCTATTATATAACATTTATAATGGTGACAGCAGTTATGTGCATTTACCCCACTGGTTCTGCAGTAACTACACTTGCAGCGTACTCCAAAACTATATTTTCTCACGACTCAGTCCAAGAGTCTTCAATGTGGCTTCAGAATGGCAAGTAAAGAATGGTAGGGGTTTTTTTAAAGAAAGAAGCAAATATGTCAAGATTTTAATAATAAAAAGATTTACATAAATCATGTTCTGCAGAAGAATCAACCACAAACTGGGTATTCAATACAACTCTTCTTAACATTGTTTAGAAACAAACTGGAATGTCAAATCTTAAGGACAATAGCAAAATGTGTTAATTAGAAGAAAATTGTACCTTCATTCCTTCCTCCCAGCTAATCCACAGATCACCTCGCGTTAAGAAGCAGGCCACAGCATGCCTGGCAAGATGATGAATCCAGCCTTCCTGACGCAGCTGGGTCATAATAGCATCAATCCAAGGAAACCCTGTCCGACCTTCTGCCCACTTGGCCAAAGCCTCCGGATTTTTGTCCCAAGGAATCTGCACACATATGGGATTGCCTTCCATTTTATCAAATCGTGGATTGTTGGTTGCTGCTGTGTAAAAGAATTCACGCCACAGCAATTGGCCATAGAGGGAAAGAGGAGGAGAGCTGTTCTTCTTCACCTGCAAATCGTTAAGATATGATTAAAAACTCACTTTTAAATGCCTGTCTTAAATACATGCAGATAAATCCAAGTGGGTCATTTCATACCTTTTTGTATAAATCTGTTAATTTGAAGTAAAATAGACGGCAAGATAAACAGCCAAAACGCAGATAAGGACTAAGTCCTGTTGGACTTGCAAGAAGGGAATTTGCATTCATTCGAGGTCGTTCAAAGTTTGCAACCCAAGCCTTAAAAAGGAGAGGAAAAGAGTGGGAATTATATTTATTGATGTATGTTCTTAACAGCATTTTAAAAACCAAGCTTGCAACGGCTATGTATCAGCTTCTCAAAATCTGAAAATTACTTACGCATATCATTTTAACTCATTTACACATGAGGTTTTACTATTTATCCTGTACACCCTGTATTGAAGATGTTTCATAAATTTACATTGTAGCACTTCACTTCTCCAGCATTTGAACACAAGACTAGAAAACTATGGAAATGAAATTGTTATAGTGATGCTCAATCTACAGACAATGTGAAGTACAGCTTCTATGTCTTCAGAGGATCTATATCCCAAATTTTCAGGTTAATACTCTGTGTTGATTTAAAAGCTTAAGGGGTACAAAGGTGGGATTGCAAGGGCCTATACAATATAAACATGTTAACTGTATAGCTGATATGTAAAATTACAGCTAATCAAATATTAAAGCATTCAGAATTATTTCTCAATAAAAAACTACAGTACTTCAATACTTACCAAGCACATAGAAGATAGCACTCTTCAAGTTTGTTTTATTAGCACTGGCTCAACTGTTTTCATGCCTCAATAAAGTAATGAACTACATTTGGTTTTCACTTAATGATCATTTGTTCAATGACTGAAATTTTGGCAGTGAACAAAGGAAGTTATGACCTGTACCCAGCGTTATAAACATTGACGTGCCCATCCACCCCCCCAGGTATTGTGCCTGCCTTTATAACCACTACCTGCCTGTAACCCGCAGCATCTGGGGTATCCTGCACAGTAGCACTCAGCCACAGTGCTGGGCTGGGCCTGAAGCTTTTAGCAATCTTAGCTAACAGCCATTTCTAAGATGTGCAAGCCTTGGGAAACAGCACCATTGCTCCCATTGCCTAGCATTCCCAAGAACCTTTCACACGCCACTTGCCTTCAGGCAGCTTTTTCCTAATGTTGAGAGGCCTGCACAGCTTAGTCACAAGCAGATCTTCTTTCCTAAAGCCGCCTTGGAGCCACTTCTATTGTTAGGGGCGGTGTTAGGGCTGTAATCAAGGCCTGGGGCATTGGCAACCAGCTCGCAGCTCTACTTCAGGCCTAGGCCTGAAAGTTCTGCTGATGAGTGCCACACTGGAAGGCTGGGCTGAGGCGGCTGTGACTTTGAATTGTATTGCAGGACACACCCTCCACCACTTGAGGAACCCCTGTGCTCCATTTAATGACTGCAACTATAAGCACCCGAATTGTGGTTGTTGAACAAAGTGGGCATGTGGGCATCTCACTTAACAACCAGAACTTATGATTGATATTCCAGTCTTACCTGCGCTCATCAATCAAGGATTACCCTTATACTTACTTGGCAAACAACAAAGGAGAACAACATACCTTTCTTTCCAAATGTCTTTCCAATCTCGTGAGTGCTTCTGTTTCTCCTCCTGGCCAAACGGCAGAAGGCAATCCATCTGTATCAAAACCTATAGTATAGAAACCAAACTAAAATATATTAGTCAAATATTATTAGTCAAGCTACAATCTGTATAAGTTATAAAACTTTGGTATGTTAAACAATTGTCACACCTATTTTCAAAACACTGGGCTGACCCAATGATAAATTTGCTAATTTATTCAAAGTAATAATTTATTATTGAATATTGACTTATTATTCAAATAATTTATTGCTCCTTGGTGCAATTTATTCTCAATTTATTGCAGTGATAAATATACCGGAATCTGTCAACTATTATAAATCCATGGTGAGTTATCAACACCCAATTTAGGAGCAAATATTCAAAATTTAACAACTTGCTCTTTTTTTCCACACATTAAAGCAAACATTTTCAATGAACTTTATGGTTATTTGGAAACTCTACTGAATTATGTTACATACATATTCTAGAATAATGCCTATGCAGAAGCATTAATAGACAGTTATCAGTTTCTTTAAGCAACATTTTAAATGACAAGATCAAGTAGTCCTCAACTTACAACCATTCATTTAGTGACTGTTCAAAGTTACAATGGTACTGTCAAACTTGACTTATGATGGTTTTTCAAGCTTAGGACTGTTCTAGCATCCCTGTGGTAACATGATCAACACACTTGACAACTGGCATTTATTCATGATTGTTGCAATGTCCTGGGTCACGTTTTGCAACCTTCTAACAAGCAAAGTCAATTGGGGAGCCAGATTCACTTAACCATGTTACTAACTTAACAACTGCAGTGATTCACCTAACTGTGGCAAGAAAAGTTGTAAAATGCGGCAAAACCCACTTAAGAACTGTCTTGCTTAGCAACAGAAATTTGGAGCTCAACTGTGGTCATAAGTTGAGAACCTCTTTTATCATCATCATATTAGATCTTATTATCTTCTATATGCAAACTAAGCAGAGCCTCCTACTTATGACCACATATTTTTAATAATGCTCAAGGAATGAGGATGATATATCTTGACTTACCTAGTTCTTCAAGTGATGGAACTCCGTATTTCTCATCATGATCATCAGAAACTGGGGTGGCACATTTTGACATGACTTCTGCAGTGATAGTTTCCACAGGCATCTCCAATGGTTCCATTCTACTTATTAGAGTTTGGAATCTCTTATAAGTAAGAGGTGGCTGGCCTCCATTTAATTCTATAATTCTACATACAAAGAGTTCAATGACAGTTTATACTTTTAGAAACACTTTGTTTATTATGCAAGTCTACAGTACATTTCTTACCTATATTATGTTATGACATTTACTTCATATTATGAATAAAGTTAGTAATTTCTCATTAGAAATATTGAAAAGGCTCAGGGGCAGAATACAGTAAAATCCAATCATCTTAATAGAAATAATTAATAAAATGGTCAATGACAATTTGGATATTCTGCAAATGAATGAACAGATCCCTGGAAAGGTTACTTAACAACTGATTACAAAGAAATTACTAAAAAATAATCTAAACCACTTAGAAATATTATAATTTACAAATACTTTAACAAGTATTTTAGCATAAGTATTTTAACATCAGTATTTTAAAAAACCAAGTCTCTGGAAACTAGCATACAAATTTGGCTGATATAGAAACCATTAACTTTCCACATTTGACATCTCAACAAGTAACAGAACAGCCAAAAGTGATGGGTCTAGATGGGGATGAGCTGTTTCATGTTGTTTTTTGAACAGAGGAGAAAGAAGCTTCAAAGAAAAGGAGAGCTTAGGTGATGATGAGTGTCAGTATTTGATTTAAAATTCCCTTTGAACTGCCCAAGTGGCTATTGCTAAAGGAAATTATTTCCCTAGTTGAATTGGGAATCCATCCATTCATCTATCCTTTCATTAATCAAATGTATTAGTTGTCCATCTTACCCACAAAGTATTGCTTTGATGATGGGTACAAGTGAATTGAAAGATATGTGGCCAGGGAGAGGATAGATAAGTATTGGGGAGGAAGTGATTAGCATACATACTTTTGTTGGAAGAATGGAGATATGGCAGGTAAGAAGAATGAGAAATATGGCAGGTAAGGTTGAATAAGCTATTCCAGGACATGGATGACCACCAAATTAGTAGTGATCTCCACTTTAATTGTTTAAAGCCGGCTCAATA
Source organism: Calamaria suluensis (assembly GCA_032468135.1). Lineage (NCBI taxonomy): Eukaryota > Metazoa > Chordata > Lepidosauria > Squamata > Calamariidae > Calamaria > Calamaria suluensis. Next base: position 101,673 of record JANHFP010002066.1, on the reverse strand, counting down.
CCAAGTAGTGTGGGGTGTATTCATGCTTAAAGATGTGATACCTGTACAACAAGGATCTGCTCTGGAAATTTTAGGGTGTAAATGCCTGTATCTGAAACTGGGCCACAGAGACAAACTGGAAGTTCTACCAGTGTACCTGGTTGCCAAATGGAATCTAGATTCTTGGAAGTGATTTCAGGACTAGTATGGTAAACCTGAAACCTTTTGGTTTGGGGGAGGGGACATATATTTATATCCTGGGGAACACAAGAATCCATGAATTTATGGCCTTCATAAATCTTGAATCTGGCACAGACACTTTTAACCTCACATTCCTTTCAGAGCAATTGAAAATTGATCTAGATGATGAGATTATCTCCAAATGTTCCTGCTTAGGGTGGCAAACTCCCTTTCAGAGAGCAAGTGACAAGGTCCTCACTTTAGCTGTTGTGATCAATTTACATAGGATTTTGCAGTCGACTGTCTCAGTCTTGACGCCTCATTAACTGAGTTCAATTGACAACAGGGGCATCTGACTGTATTATCTAGGATTTAGTCCAACCTGTGAATTCCAAGGATATATAGGGTGCTTTCAAGTATCTCCATCACCTTTTTAGATGTGACTTTCAGGGGAGGACGGGAAATGACTGACTGGATCTGAAAGCTGATCAAAATTTCTCTTGAGAGGATTTTTCCAACAGCATTGAAAGAAGCTGTATGCAGCCTTTTCTGGAGACCTTCTTTGAATCCAGTTCTTGACAATTATTACCTTTAAAGTACTGGTTTTAACTTATGAAGTCCCTCACGGCTTGGCATCTAGATATATCCAAGGCTACATTATCCAGTCAGAATTGTCCTGAACAGCAAGACTGCAATGAAAGAAGCTCCTGCTGATAACCTAATTTGTTGGCTGTTATCAGGAGGTGTTCCTTTCCTGTTACACTTGTCAGTTCTCTGAAACAGCTTCCCTGCTGACTTCAGGATTGCCTCGTCTCTGATAACAGTCAAGGAACAATTAAAGACAGCTTTTCCATTGGGATTTTCCCCATCGGACAATTATCACCAAATTTTCTGCTATGGTTTCACATCTCCAATTTTTAAAATATTTTTATTTTTAAACCTATCATGACCATTTTAATGTTACATTTGTCTGAATCCTGTTACTAAGGATATTATTTTGATCTTTATCATGGATTATTTATGTTTTTACTGTAAAGTGCCGGAGTCAATTTGTTGAAATCTGTGAAAGTCAGTATACAAATATAAATGTTTCATAGTGCTTAAACTGCTAAATTTGATTGGCATCAAAACCATCCATTATGCTACTAAATAATTTTAAAAATTGATATATTACAGGAAAATACTGTAATAAAAAAATTCACTTAGAATTATTTTCTATCCTTTATTGGTATCTTACTTGTCTAAGTCATATAAGGTATGTGATATCCGTACAATGACTTCCAATCCTGCTTCAGTGGCCAATTTCTTAATTGCTGCATCTCTCTCCTTTCCAAATGGTTCAGAGTCATATTCAATAGAAAGTTTTGAAATATTCCATTCCTATAATTTAAAATAATGTGATTTTTAAAACTGCAATTGTCCCAGGCCAAGGAACAAGAAAGAATAATAAATACCCTGAATGCATAAAAACAAATGACTATATTCAATAGCAAATGCAGAAAAAAATGTTCTCCATGTAAAAGCCAAGAATTCTGCTACAGAAGGTTTTAAGCAAGCTAGAGCAAGGACCTTAGCCCTCCTTTTTCAAATATAGCAGAACTGGACCCATAAAATGAATATTACATTCATCATACAGTGATTTGAAAACGCTTAGAGTTTTAGCTCCACTTTCCTAGAACTGAACAGACTTTACTATTCATAATTCAGTATCAATATAGGAACTCTCTAAGATTCCAAACTATATTTTTATTACTCACTTAAAATGTCTATATTCATAAAATTGAATTACATGCAATTCATGCTTTCCTTTCTCAGGTGTGTGCTCTTACAGTATACTATTTTTGTTTTAATTTGAATTGGCTTTACCAAGAGATAACAAGCTGGAAGAATGAAGAGAGAACAAAAAGCCTCATGAATACACATTGTTGCAACAAGGCACTATAAGTTTAGATGTTTGCTTCATCGATGGTTGCATCAGCGCAATTTACAGATGATAAATATTTATATCTAATATATCTAACCACATTATAATATGAAACAGTAAGATAAAAAATTAAAAAGTAAACAATATGATTAGGTTTTTATTTTTAAATCCCAGTGTTGTGATGCAAATCTTAGCTAAATTATGTCCATTAAATATGGCCAATAAATATTACACATATTACTTTTAAGTATAATCATAGTGTTCAAGTAAGTTGAAATACTTTTGTGCTTGTTTCAAATCATCTTCAAACAATCAAAATTTACCTTGAAAAGCCTAGGAAATACATCTGCAGGCTGTCCTCTAATCACAAATAAACGAGAGTTTAGTTTTCGTAAGTTGGCATCCAAGTCCTCAAGACACTGAAGGAGAAATCTGAAAAGAGGATGACATGAAGGAAGTATGTTTTTTTAAAAAAATAAAAGTTTGCTACAAAGGCAAGATGTGTGCTCAAAGAGTTATAACCAATCATAATATATCATCTTGGTTCTACAGATTACAGCGATCACACAAAAATATACTGTGGTGTAAATGTGTGTATGTAGCTTCCATAGTATATTCAGAAATTCTTATAGACACTGTCAGAGATTATGTAATAATATTGCTATTATACAAATAGAGGACTACAGCTGAAAGAATATGCAAACTTTGATAATGATGTACAGCTATTTCTGGTCAATGTAAGACCAAATATAGAAACTCTTACAATTCTGTTATCCTCTAAAAATATAAATAAGAAGTTAATTGGAAATTTCTTACTGTATACTGTTACTATACCATGTATCTGTTAGGCTTCACTTAGGCAAAGAAAGAGTCATGTTTCATCCCATTCCTAAAACAATGTGCTTTGTTTTGTGCTCCTTCATAGTATGTTGCCGTTTCCACTGATTCAAGTATTGTTTTTCAAACATTTTTCAGTTGCACTAATAATACTTATGCTATTTTAAAGTGATTTTAAACTACTATTGTACAAAAACACTGGTTCTAAAGGGTTACACATAGCAAACACTGGCTATCGTGTAAAAAAAAATTAAAGAAAAAGGCAACAGCCATCTCTAAAAATGTTGAATACTCCTGGGCTGCTGATCTTCTTGAACCACCACCCCTGCCCTACCTCAGTAACAGGTTCTTTACCAATGCTGTAGAAACCTAAAATCCCAGCAAGGTATTCCAATCTGATCCTGGAGGCATCCATGGTCAACCTCTAGGTGGGTTGTCTGATAGAAAAAAGAGTAGTTCTGTTGATTTATCTCCCGGACTAAGTAGTTGGAAGAAGAAACTATTTATCCACTACCAAGAATACTACCTTAATTTCTTATGAACCAACATTGTAGTTGGCATCTGAAAATGAGCAAAGGACTGCCATTGCTCAAGCCTTGAGATTGAGAATATACTCTCATTGTTGGACACTCATGAATTGCAATGGATTTAATTAGAAATGAAGTATGCCTGTGGAAGGGACTGACAAACAAATCCAAGAAGCTGATTATCTACAATAGATTTATAGTCATTTATAGTGAATTTGGTAAATTATGCAGGAGTTGTCATTAGCCTAAATAGCTCCAGTGTTAGTGTAAGGTTTAAAAAGAAAAGCTTTACTGTTTGGAACAGCAAAAGGGTACACAAGAATGTGGATCCTGGAAAATTAAGGGGCTAGATGGGCTTGAAAATATTACCTGTGAGGTTTATAAAACAATATATGAGATCTTTAAAATCAATTATTAAGAAATTCATCTCCTCAAAAAAACAAAAAAACAGTTTTGTTGATTGGAAAATGAACAGATGATAAGAGGGAAATTAAAGGAGAGAACAAAAGTAGAAAAAAAGTAACACTATTTAACTATACAATATATTAAGGCTGTTTGGGAACAATATACTCAGAAGTTACATACAAAAAGTTACTTACAAGACAAGATCCTATGGCAAAGGATATAGAAGAGCAATAGATTATATTGCATAAAACAGAGACTAAAACTGATTTGAATGTGGATTTGGAGTTTTAAAAAAATCTGGATTACAAAAATTAAATGGAAAAAATATGCTGTTGTTTTTGAAAATGGATTTTAAAATGCCAGGGTATAAGAGTGATATGGTGAATGATGCCAAAATAGATTTATAAATGAAACCAATTGAAGTCTTCATAATGAAGGAGGGCATACAAATAATAAATCAGAAGAGTGATTTGGAAAGCTTTATCTTGGATTTATAAAAGGAATGCCTGAAATCAAGGAAACTCTAGGAAGAGACAAAAGGAGAATTACAGTACTCAAGCTGTTTCTGAAAAAAAGGAAAGAAAATGATGAGAAAGCAACTGGTGGGACATTTCTTGATGTTGATGGGATTAAAGATCAAGCTTTTAAAACTAAAAAGATTTATAAAGTGAACCAGTTTGATCAAGTTAAAATATATATTTTGCAGGGTTTTCTTTTTACTAGAACTGAATGAGAAGGCTTTAAAGATCTGTTATAAGTGGAGAGATATTTTTTTTGCTTTTTTAGAGTGAGTGATAATTTTGGATTATAAAATTGAAGTTTTTAATTAAGATTAAAATGTTAATGTTTTTAGTAACTCTTAATAGACTTTTGCTAATTACAACTAAATGATGTCTTTTTTCAGTTTGTTGATAAGGGGTGAGACATGGGAAGAGGGTTTTTATTGAAGCAGTAGAGAAGGTATCATCTTACATTGTGTATAACAATCATCCCCATTTTCCTGCCAGTTGTTAAGTGAATCACTACAGTTAAGTCAGTAACAGAATTAAGTGAATCTGATTTTCCCATTGACTTTGCTTGTCAGGTTTCAAAAGGGGATCAAATGACCCTGAGACACAGCAACCATCATAAATATGAACCAGTTGCTGAACCATCCGGACTTTGATCACATGATCCTGGGGATGCTGTAAAGGCTGTAACTCTGAAAAAATAGCCATAAGTCACTTTTTTCAGTAATTTCAAATGGTCACTAAATTAATGGTTGTAAGTTGAAGATTACCTACATCTTTTTCTTTTTTCTATTAATTTTCCTTTTCTTTTACTTTTTATATTTTCTTTAATTTACATTAGTTTTTTTATCCTTCTATTTTTAAACTTTAATAAAATTATTCTTAAAAATAGAATCTGTGTAATACATTCACTATGATGACAGGAATCAAACAGCTCTATATAATGAAATACATAACTGGCCCTAATTATTCCTCTGCCTGAACTAAGATACAATTCAAATGTTCAGAGGATAATAAAAAGAACTTCCAGAAAACTGTGTGTCCAACATGAGCTGTTGGACACAAAATTTATCTTAACAGCACAAAAGATCTGGAAAAAATTGAAGGATGCTAATAAGATATTAATCAAAATAAAAGAAATCTCTATAAATTTGTATATAATATTCTGCTCTAAGAACTTATTTCCTCTTGACATAATTGTTATTTTAAGCACTAAGTCTAAAAAGCTTAATTTCCCAAACATTAAATGTATCTTTCTTTATTATTTCAAGCTATTAATAGCATCATTCATTTGAAAATATAATGATGGCCAAAATAGAGAAAAACAGTCAGATAGTGGAATATCTGAAAGCCAGAAACATCTTGTAGCAGAATATATTATGTCTGATTGGAATTTTAGCTGTACTTTAAATCTGTTCATTCATAAAGTTAAAAATACTGATTATCAGAATTCAATAGAATGCAATACTATTTAAGTACAGAAATACACGAAAAAGTATTGTCTTTTTTTGTCATATAACATTTTTAGACTATTGAACAGACCTGGTAGGCTTTTTATTTTTCAAAACTACAGATAGCCATTGATTAACTTTGATAAATTGCAGATTATAGTTTAATGGCTCTATTGAAGAGTTTCCCTTAAAGTGTCTAAAACAATTATTTTCTTGAGAAACTTTCCAGAGAAAGACAGCCAATTTAATAAATCTTTACTAGAAGTGTCTTTGGTGTGTCTCTCTCTTATCCAGTTTTTAACATGATTTCTAAAGGCTTACTTCAATCTGAATCAACAAGAATGCTTTTTTAAATAGGCCGTTGCTCTAGCAACCAGGGAAGGCTGCTTGGACTACTCCCGTCACAATGACCTACTTTAAAGATCATGCTACAACACAGTTTCATAACTTGAATTTCAAGTCCATCACCACAGTATTTTGAAGAGATCAGGCTGCATTTCTAAAGAAAATCAGATGTTTGTTAGAAAGTAAATAAAAACTTACTAAACTAATCTACAGTATTTCATACAACTGCATCTTTAAAGCTTAACCACAATTTAAATGTCAAATAATACAGGTAAAATGAATTATTGTACTACTGATATTAATGTATTATGAAGCTTTTCCATTCATTGTTCTTCCATTCTCACTAACATGTAATCAAAATCAGCATAGCTTTAATACCGACAAAGATAGAAGTCTATGACGTCTATGAAGATACATTTTTTTTATTTATTTATTTATTTAATTAAATTTATATACCGCCCCTCTCCGTAGACTCGGGGCGGTTTATAGCCATATTAAAACAATACCATATATATTAT
>JANHFP010002066.1:45635-55864 GCA_032468135.1 Calamaria suluensis | reverse complement strand
TACACCGCCCCGAGTCCGCGAGGAGAGGGGCGGTATAGAAATTTAATAAATAATAATAATAATAATAATAATAATAAAAGGTAGGTCCAGTCAGAATCATTGCTACTGGTTCTCCAGAACTGGTCAGAACCTACTGAAACCCACCTCTGGTATGGTTCCTAGTTCCAATCCAATGGCAATATTTAAGGGAGGAGACTAGAAGTCTGCCCATCCTATCTGACCTGGTAGAACAGGTAGATAGTCCTTTGGCACCAACCCTAGGGGAAAGGTGGCCCTGAAGATAGCCTGGCCCTGTGCCACATAGGGCTTTAAAGCTGATGAACAACACCTGCAATTGCATCTGGGGAAAAAAAACAGAAAACCGTGAAAGCTAGCATAACAAAAGTGGTGCATGAGCAAACCTAATGGCCCCCTTTGGCACTGTGGAAGTAATGTGGTTATTTTAATGCTTTAGTTCAACGTGCTGGGAGGGAGCTCTCTGTTCTGGTTTCTCCTTGCTTGGGAAGGTTGTGGCTTCTACAGATGCCCAGATGAATCTTTTATTAAGTGATGCAATGTAGCCGCCCTGGGTCTCCTCTCAATTAGATCAGAGCATGCCTTCAAAATTTTGCATAGCCGTACACCTGGTAGATTAGCATTTATTCTTTAAATACGTAGAACTGCTTAAGAACACTTTAGGAATACATTGTCATGGAGACAATCTATCTATGTAGTTGCTAGGAGCCAAGAACAACTTGATAGCACATAAACAATTGCTCAATTAACACATCAAAGTAATAACCAAGGACACCTGGACTGGAGTCCACACTTAGTGCTGAAGGCCAGGGAGCAATTTCAAATCATCCAAGGTCTTTCAACCTTACAATGCAAAAGGACAAAAGAAATAAATAGGTGGAAGTGACAGTGGATATATATAATCCCTTTCCCTTAGTAATTTATTTTTAAAGTATCACATTCATTTTACATTTTTTATGGCTCATTTCAGTTTTACTTCTGAAAGAAATTTCCTCATTATCCAGCGTGAGCAACAACCAGGTTTCATAGAATCAGCTGCAGGTATCGAAGCCTATTTCCTCTCAACCAGAGTTCTGCCGCATGACCCACCTCACACCTTTATTCTCCTCCCTATATATCTCTGTGTGTGGAAATCATATCCATCTACTCCACAGAGCAGAAGGTAAAGCACCTACTTTTTAATTCCATCTGTAGGCTGAAGCACTGTGACAATTGCCAATCCTTTATTTGCTTAATCTAATTGACAGAACCTTGACAAACTAACTTGAACTGCTCCTGAGTTGCCAACTACAACCTTCTAACCTATTAGTTAAAGGTAAAGGTTTCCCTCGCACACATGGGCTAGTTGTTTCTGACTCTAGGGGGCGGTGCTCATCTCCGTTTCAAAGCTGAAGAGCCAGCACTGTCCGAAGACGTTTCCGTGGTCATGTGGTCGGCATGACTAAATGACAAAGGCACACTGTTATCTTCCCAGCAAAGACGGTTCCTATTTTTTCTTTATTTCCATTTTTTATGTGCTTTCAAAACTGCTAGGTTGACAGAAGCTGGGACAGGTAACAGGAGCTCACCCCGTTACGCGGCACTAGGGATTCAAACCGCTGAACTGCCGACCTTCCGATCGACAAGCTCAGCTGTCTTACCCGCTGAGCCACCGTGTCCATTGATGAGACGTCCCTTAATGTGACGCATCCCCAATGAGATACTATTTGAGGAAATGGGAACAACACAGTAGAACCATATGCTTATATTGTATATAAAGTTTTATTGAGAGATTGCAGTATATTTCCATTTGTTACAGAGCTAAATTGTTCTGACATTAACAGTTTGAGACAAATTGCTTGTTTCCTCATATTATAAAATTTTGCTGTATCTATATCTTTTTAAAAAGGAATTGTTAATACAGTATTTGCCTAGTCTTAAACTTTATATAATTTTTTGGAGAGTGGCTATTCATTATTAACAAACCCATAACCAGTGATAGGGTTGAAACTGTACTAGGATTGGTGTATGTTCATATTGAATTTATGAACTAGTCATTTCAGCAGCTGCCTGCAAATATAGGGGACAAAACTATTTTCTGAACTGGATTTGAGGACAAAATAATGATCTGTGTGAAATTGCAGTTTTAACTGTATAAAAACACTGAATCCATTTATATAATTTAATGGTAAAAAGACATTGATCCATCAAAATTCAGCATCCCTCAGATATGGAAATAAAGGGCAAAATAATAGGAAATAAGAAAACAACCAATAATAAATCAAAGGCATCTGATAGCTGTTTCTTTAAAGTGTTTAATCATTATTTTAAAGATTTCACATAATTTTAAAATCTAGATCATGGGTCCTCAAACTTCGGCCCGCAGGCCACATGCGGCCTGACGAAGCCATTAACCCAGCCCATGGAGGACCACAAGGCTGCCCCACCCACGTCACTCCGCCCACTCTTCGGCCGACCGCAGGACTTACCTTCGCGAGCCCTGTGGTCTGGAACTGAAAGATAAGACCAACAATTTTGACCTGTAGAGATGCTCTGGAGGCAGGAGGGTGAAAAATGGGGTGCACATATGCCCCAACCAGGAGGCCAAAAACCCAGCTGTTTCTGGTTTGCAGAATGCTGCTGGAGGCGGAGGAAGTGAAAAATGAGGGACCACAGACACCCCAGGAGGAAAAAAATGTGTTAAAATGGCCTGTTTTTCACCTCCCCCATGCCCAGAACATAGAGAAAGAGAGAGAGAGAGAGAAAGAGAGAGAGGAGAGAGAGAAAGGGAGAGATTTCTCATGCTCCTTGGGGCTTAGAAGAATTGCTACAAAGCTGAGTTTTCTGAAGTGGACCACTGGACTCCTAAACAATTAAAAAAAATGATCTGGTAAAAAGAAAAGTTAACCAAAGGAGCAACATACAAACAAAAGCAAATAAAATACGCCCAGGAGCAAAACAAATTAAAATTTGTGTGCATTGTTTAATGGACAGTTAAACTGGCCACACCCATCTAGTCACATGACCTAGCCACGCCCCCCCAGCAGGTCCACCCCCTCAACAGTCTGCGGGATCGTGAATTGGCCCCGCTTAAAAAGTTTGAGGACCCCTGATCTAGATATTCTATTTCAGTCCTCAAAACAAGGAAATAAGAGTACCTTTAAAACATAAAAAGCAGTACAAACCTATTATAATTACGTGAAAAACACTGATTTGTTTTTTTTAAAAAAACCAGAAGCTGTGCTTGAAGGGTTTTAAAACACCTTCTACTTTCCTATTTCATGAATTACTCTGAATAGGGTTTGATTTCAAAACTAAAGAACAACATTGTAATCTTTTCAATTCTACACCACATTTTTCATCTTATATTAAACACAGTTACCTTGACATTAATAAATGTTATTTCTTGTTGCTATATAAACTGGTATCTTAGAAATGCTAATAAGTACACCACATAATTTATAATTTAAACATTTCGATTTATAAAACGGTTGCAACAGTGCTTTAACATTCAGATAATGAACAATGCCACACGTAAAGGAAAATGAGTGAAAGGATGTGAAATCGCTGATATTTTAGTCAGAATCTGAAGTTTCATGCTCATTGGCTTGATGCTGACAGACTATTTCTTCCAAAGGCGTCATGGTGCCATCTGGTCGTACCCCCATGGGTGTTATAACTTTGTCCCTATGTAAGTGAAAAGAAAAAGGTTCAGATTTTGGCGGCAAATAACATGATTAGTCTATTCACATAAGCTTACATACAAATACAGGTAGTCCTCATGTTACGACCATAGCTGAGCCCAAAATGTATGCTGCTGAGTGAGTTTTGTCACATTTTACAACCTTTATTGCCACAGTTGTTAAGTGAATCACTGCAATTGTTAAGTTAGTAACGCAGTTGTTAAGTGAATCTGGCTTCCCCATGGAAAAACAATGGCTACCAACCTGTTTTCCACTGAGGACCTATATACTGCACGAGTCAAAAAAAGAGCTGTGAAAATATTTACACACCCCTCGCATCCTGGACATAAACCGTTTCAACTCCTACCCTCAAAACGACGCTATAGAGCAGTGATGGCTAACCTTTTTGAAGTTGCATGTCAAAAGCGTGGGCAGCTTGGGGGCGGGTCACATGTGTGCATGCCCACACCCATAATTCAATGCTCCCTACCCCCTGCATAGGCACGCAACCCCCCGCACTCCCCCTGCTTTTGGCATGGTGGGCTTGGAAGGATTGTTTTTTGCTCCCCCAGGCTCCAGAGGCTTTTTAGGAGCATGGGGAGGGGGGGGGAAACAGTTTTCCGCACCAGGAGCCCAGAAACAGCCCATTTCCTGACTTGCATTGGGCCTGGAAGGCTCGAAAATCAGCTGGCTGGTGTGAGCATGCATGCTGGAGCTGAGGTAGGGCAATGCTCGCATGCCCACAGATTTGGCTCCGTGCTCCACGTTCGCCATCACAGTTGTAGAGCACTGCCCATCAGAACAGCTAGACACAAGAACAGTTTTTTTCCCAAACGCCATCACTCTGCTAAACAAATAATTCCCTCAACACTGTCAAACAAGTTACTAAGTCTGCACCACTATTAATCTTCTCATTTTAACCTTGTTGCTGGTATCCTTACGATTTATATTGACTGTTTCCTAATATGACCTGTTGCTTATCTGTATCTGATGACTATCATTAAGTGTTTGCACCTTATGATGCTTGATGAATGTTCAGTATGTTTTCTTTTATGTACACTGACAGCATAGGCACCAAGACTAATTCCTTGTGTGTACATTTGGCTAATAAAAAATCCCATCCCATCCCATCCCATCCCTTGCTTGTCAGAAGGTTGCAAAAAGTGATCCCGTGAGCCCAGGATAACCATCACAAACAAGAACCAGTAGCAAAGCATCTGAATTTTGATCATGTGACCATGGGGATGCTGCAACAGTCATAAGTGTGAAAAACAGTAATGTCGTCTATTTCAGTACCGTTGTAACTCTGAATTGTAACTCTGTAACTAAATGAACTGAAGTCGAGGGCTACCTATAGTACAAAATGTGCAGTATGGAATGGCCATCTGCTTCTAGCTCACCTCAGCAATTCAATGGATGATAAATAATAATTTTTTAAAAATTGATAGTCAGATGTTTATGGAGTATACAAACCAAAATCTTCACAGCCACTAGATGCTATCAATAAAAGGGCAGGGGAAATAATGCCAAAAGGCAAAGTTTTGAAGGAATCTAGACCTCAAAAATATGAAGTTAAATGGGATCATCCCAAAAATGGGTGCTGGCTGTGTGGGGGAAGCAGGGAAAAACACCAATAGAGACTCCATTCAGACAGCACATGTGCACTAAGTCAATTAAGGCTTATTTGGAAAAGAGAAATCAATTACCAATGGAATAAGACCAAGAACAGATTTATTGTTGATTAAATTTTTTAAAAAGAAAACGAGTAAATAAAAGGCAGCCTTTTGCTTATTCCTAATCTCCGCTAACATACTAAAGGTCCCACCTGCCAGAGAATAGTCAATTCTCCCAGTTGAAAATCACAACTGCACAATATGAATTTCACTGAATGAGAAATCAATCAAGGAAAGAGATTTGTCCTATCAAATCTGCTTCTAGTGGAACTTAAGTACTAGAGCATTCACTGAGATGCAGCCAGATTTTTTTCCTCTCTCTCTCTCCCACTCCCTTTAAAAAAAAATACTGTTGCTTTTGTTTGCAGCTGTTTAATTCTACGATTGACAGCCGTTTTAATCTCTTCAAAAGCACCCGGGGCCCTCTCGCCCCGTTAATCCAATTATATCTACTCCACAAGCTACAGCCTCCTATCAAGATGATTAATTATTGATTAAGCCAATCAAACGGTATTAGCAGAGATTTATTTAAGCTCTTCATAATCTTATTTAATATTTGTGGATTATGGCAAAGGCCATCGGGACAGTTACGTTCTGATCTTCCGAAGGAAACTTTCTCCGTATTTTCACAAGCGTTATAAATTGACAAGCCAAGGACATCACAGTGCATCACCCTTCCCATCGTCCTTATCTTAAGAAAGCTCACCTGGGCGTTACAACCAACAGCAGAGAAATATCTCTATGCAGAACTGTCGTTGACATTCCCCATATTCATCAGAAATAGATCTGAAATCAGGTGATGTGCTCAACAAACCCGCCTCCCCCCAATTTGGCCATTCAACCCCATTCATGGGTTGGGGCTACGGCTGTTAGAATTCCCAGGCAGCATGTTGGCTGGAAAAAAAACCTGGGAGCTGGGTTCCCTAGAATGCAATCGCCCCGGAGCATGATAATTAGACTAGGGGTCTCCAACCTTGTCAACTTGAAGACTTGTGGACTTCAACTTCCAGAATTCCTCAGCCAGCTTCTGAATTCACACATCTTCAATTTTAAAAGGTTCGAGACCCCTCAATTAGACTGCATGGAGACTGCATGGTCAGAAGTAGATGTCATGGGGGTGCAGTAAATGAAAACTGTTAGAACAGCAGCTTCAAGATCATAAGGATTAGCCCTAACTTCAGTAAAACAGTTCCAACTCTTCTACTAATGTAATCGGGGTTAGTAGAGAAAACCTATGACACAGTGATTTAACATATGTGTTAAATACTTCATATCAGTGGTGAAATCCATTTTTTTAATTACCGGTTCTGTGGGCGTCACTTGGTGGGCATGGTATGGTTCCACTAAGCCATGCCCAAGCCTCCACCAGCGTGGCAGAAGGATACTGCAAAATCTCCATTCCCACCCCACTCCAGGGGAAGGATATTGCAAAATCTCCATTCCCACCCCACTGTGGGGCCAGCCAGAGGTGGTATTTGCTGGTTCCCCAAAGTGCTCAAACTTTCCGCTACCGGTTCTCCAGAACCTGTCAGAACCTTCTGGATTTTACCCCTGCTTCATATCCTTGTTTATAACTTTCCAAATGCCTAGATGCTGATGTCTAATCATGTAGTACAGGGCACTGAAAGTTATCTTCAACATCTCAATGCCTCTTCTAGATACCCACAGAGGAATACGGGTAGTCCTCTACTTATGACCACAACTGAGCTCAAAATTTTCATTGTTAAGCAAGCCACTTTACAACTTTTCTCGCCCCATTTGATAAGTGAATCACCGCGGTTGGTAAGTGAGTAATATGACTGTCTTCAGGGAATCTGTCTTCCCGATGGACTTTGTCAGAAGGTGGCCAAAGGGTATCACATAATCCCAGGACTCTGCAAGCGTCAAGGATGTGAACCAGTTGCCAAGCGTACGGATTTTGATCAGGTGACCGCAGGGGAAGCGGCAACAATCATAAGTGTGAAAAACAGTCGGACAGCTGCCGTTGTAAATTTGAACGGTCACTAAACAACTCTTGTAAGTTGAGGGCTACCTGCAATAAAAAAGGATCACCCTAAAGCAGGGGTGTCAACCTTGCAGCCTGTGGGCCGCATGTGTCATGCGCTGGCCACGCCCACCCCCATTTTAGTGAAGGGATAACGAAGAGTCACATGATGACGTGATGCTGTGAGTTTGATGTCCCTGCCCTAAACATTCTTCTTCTTAGCTTGCAAAAAGTAACACTTTCTAGGATTGTATTCCAAGTGGACACATATGTATATAAAATACATTCTTTTGAAAGTACTTGAGTCATTCCTGCGAGTCCCTTGGAGTAAAGCGATCCAACCGGTCAGTCCTAGAGGAGATCAACCCTGACTGTTCTTTAGGACAGATCCTAGAGCGAAACTCAAATACTTTGGCCACCTAATGAGAAGGAAGGGCTCACTGGAGAAGAGCTTGATGCTGGGAAAGATTGAGGGCCAAAGAAGAAGGGGACGGCAGAGAACGAGGTGGCTGGATGGAGTCACTGAAGCAGTAGGCGTTAGCTTGGGTGGACTCCAGAGGATGGTGGACGACAGGAAGGCCTGGAGGAATGTTGTCCATGGGGTCACAATAGGTCGTACATGACTTTTCAACTAACAACAACAACAACAAATCCAGGAAAATTAAATAAAGAAGTGTAAAAGCTAGAAAGAGACTTATACTTTGGGGATATGAAATTGGTGAAAACAATGTTGCCTTTGTGAAATGTTAAAACTCAAGACCAGATGAATACAAAGAATAAAAAAGTATACATGTTCTTTCAAGCTTGGATCGGTAACATGAATGCATTCCTCCCAATATTTTAGGAGGGGAATGCCTTTTTCACATCATATCACACATAAAGTATGGACAGTTGTTCCCAATGAAAGTCAATCCATTGGCAATATTTGCAACTAGACAGTAAAATCATTGGCATTCTATGTATAAAAGAGCAGTTACGGACATAAAACCATAAAAGCATGTAAAGTCTGGTGAAATTCAGCTGCCATGATTTTATTCACTGTATTTTTTTTCCATTTTCTTCATTACAAAGACACAAATCGGGGAGTGAACCAGTTGTTATTTTTTTTCAATCGCGTCCCTGAGTGACTGGGAGAAAAATCTATGGAATTCCAAAGACATTGCTGAAGAATTCCACCCAAGTGGCTCAATAGATTCTAAGGAGAATCTGCTTTTTGAACACACAATAATATCCACTTCTCTTCTTGAAGTGCATGCCTTGAGTATCTTCCTGTTTCTTCAAGCTTGTTCCTTGTAGCATAAAAACTCAGTAAAAAAAAAAAACTACACACAGTACATTTAAGTGGTCCTCGCAGCTCAGTTCTTGCGGAATTATTTTATCCAACAGTGAAAAGTGGGTGTACAGTTAGCCTTCATTTCTTTCCCTTTTAATTTAGAAAAGAAAACTTATGATCCTCCTGGTACATCTCACCTTTTTACATGAAGTATTATATTTATAATATTTATGGAGATATTAACATGGAAATGGTACTGTTGAAGGAGTACTTCAAACAGCTGAAAAAGTGTAGAATTTTATATGGAGAAAATTAGGTAAAGGTATCCCTCGCACATATGTGCTAGTCATTTCTGACTCTAGTGGGCGGTGCTCATCTCCGTTTGAAAACCGAAGAGCCAGCGCTGTCCAAAGATGTCTCCATGGCCATGTGGCCGGCATGACTAAATGCCAAAGGCGCATGGAGTACTGTTACCTTCCCACCAAAGGTGTTCCCTATTTTTTCTACTTGCATTTATTACCTGCTTTCAAACTGGCAGAAGCTGGAAGAAGTCATGGGAGCCCTCCCCATTAGGCGGCACTAGGGATTCGAACCGCTGAACTGCCGACCTTCCAGTCGTCAAGCTCAGCATCTTCGCCTCTGAGCCACCGCATCTCCACGAAGAAAATCATTTACATACTCTAGATGACAGCTTTATATATTTTCCCACAGGGTCCCTACATCACGCCAGATTTTACTTTGTTTTAAAGCAAAGTTGGTTGACTCCTTCCCTATGCAACAGAGCGGAGCGCTCTCCTAGCACGGCGCACAAGATGAGCAAAGGCATCTGTTAACGGCATCACAAACAGTTATAAACTGTGGCGCTCAGATGGCATCGCCAGCCAAGCTGAGGCCTTCTAATTTATTTTTATAGTCAGTGGATGCCTCGTTTTTCATGGTTTGATAGTTTGCATTCAAATGTACCAACAGCTTCCAAGGCAATCATTTCTACACAGCATGTTTCACTGGCAAACACAGGATGCTATAGTGAACGGTCTGGCGGTGGGTAGCCGTTTTTAACATCAGGCCGGCACATGGAACCTTATTTGCTTGCTGAAAAATTAATTTTGCAAAAAAGGATTTTTAATTTTTTTTTTAAAAAAATATAATCTTTATTAAATTTACAAATTAAAAAGGCTTCATGATATGCGTATACATTTATATATTCATCATCATTACGGGTAATCATGAGACATAAAAGCATAAAAAGACGAACAACATTAAGACTAACTCACACTGACATACACTTAACAACCTTATCTATAATTAATATTGGCTTACTTATTACATATTTGTTTCTGACTAGAATGTCCTATTGATATAATATTTATTTCTAATTCATCTTTACACAAATTATTCATATTTACACTCGCTGCTTCACTGCCCACCACTCATAAAACCTCTCCCGGATTTTGTAGAATTCTGCCTCTTGTTTCTCTTTAAGCTTCACGGTTAGTCTATCTCAGTGGTCGGCAAAGTGCGGCTCACGAGCCGCATGTGGCTCTTTGGCCACTTGAGTGCGGCTCACAAGGCCGGTGTCCCTTTCCCCCCTGGCCGCTTCCCTTTCTTCCATCCATGCTGCC
>JANHFP010002066.1:23889-37754 GCA_032468135.1 Calamaria suluensis | reverse complement strand
GTCAGCACCACCGGATCGCAGGAACCGGTGCGAACCAGGAGCAACCCACCACTGACTTGTTTCCTTGTTGACAAATTAAATAAATAAATAAATAAAATAGAACATGCTAGCATTATGGCTTCTGAAACCAGTTTTATCCAAAAGATGCCACTGAGATTCTTTCCCAGTGATTGGAGGCTATGAAAATCTGGATGGGGAGAATGAGTTTTAACTCAAGCTTCCAACTGAACGCTAAAACAAAATGATTGTGGGTCAGAATCTGATCTTTGGATCTGGACTTTCCGTCATTAACGTGGATGGGGTACCAGAAAGAGCTGATGATGTCCAACTTGGGATTCCTTGTGGCTCCTGGCAACTATGATCAAAGGCGGCTTTGCTTAACTTAATTTTGTGCACCAACTGTACCTATGGGAGCTGCTGCTCACAACTCACTAATGCCTTTTTTCTCAGTTCAACCAGTAAAGTGCAGTCTATATGAAAAGCATTTGGAAGATACAATTTTTCCCAAAATGTGGCAGCATATGCAGTTGTGGGCACACCAGTGCTAGGTTGCTTCCAGCTCCCGCGATCCGGTAGTGCTGACGGTGTGACATCAGTGAACAGGTTCTGTGTGACTGGGAGCTGGGCCCTCCCACCCACTCCGGCAAATTTTTGACCTTTATTTCCCTGTTTTTCGCCAGGTGAATTGGCTGATTGCCACAGCTGGTCGCTCCTAACTGCTTCTGAGCCTGTGCATAGCGCATGTACAGCGTGCATGTTGCCGTATGTGCTCTACTGTGCATGCTCAGAGTGCACATACGGCATGGGCACAGCAATCGTGGGACTACAGAACCGGTAGTAAAGGTAAGTAGAATCCAGCCCTGGGGCACACTGTGATACATCTATGTAACAGCATTGCTATGAGAGCTGCACTGGCTTCCAGTGGATGCAATTCAACATGCAGGTTGTTACTTGTAAAGTCCTGCATGTCACAGGGCTTGTGAGATTACTAGTCTCCAATGCTTTCTGCCTGTCGCCCACAGACTAAATATGCTTCAGGTCACTTCTAGATCATCTAATGGGGGCTCTGGGGATATACCTTCTCTGTCATGGCACATACCCAATGGAACAACACCCCCTGGCATGATACTTTATTTAGGCTCATCTACTAAACTCATCTACTATTAAACATTCATTAATTGCATAGCTATCCTGCAGTTTCCTACTTTTTTTAAAAAATGACAGGTTTTTGCAGGTAAGCGGATACCTTTAACAGATCTAAAACTAGAAGTTACAGAAAAAATCCTTAAATTGTTAATAGTGTTAGTGTTGTGCTTACTAATGGGTTGGTTGTTTCTTTAAGTAACAGGAGCACTATAACCAGTAATTACATGGTGGGTAATTGCAGGCTGATGGGAGAGTATATAAGAGCATGGAAAGCATGGTTAAAGTCTGTTGCTCTCTTGCTGTCTTGGTGCTCTCTCTCTCTGACTGGCATTCATATGTTATAGCTTTACGTACTGTATTGATGTATACTACATTGATGATAAGGAAATGACCTGGAATGTATTTTGACTATCGTCTATTGTACATATATTGTAAATATATAAACTATAAACTTTGTATTCATGTGGTAGTCAGTTTTCATGTATGCTAATATCTTATGCACTAATTCCCTGTGCACAATCCTTGTGACCAAGGATTGCTTGCTAAAACTCAACAAATAGTGACAATTCTTTTCTAAAACATTTAGAAAAAAAATGGATGTTATTGGACAAGCCTGTAATTATAACACTGGAGTAAAACATAAATCATGCTACACAATATTAAGCAAGGAAGGTCTCATTACATTAATTCAGTTTTCAACAAAAGTTTGGATGGTCAGCCATGCTTTCATTTTGTGTAGTCCCTGGAATTAAGCAACTACTTTAAGAAAAGACCAATTATTTCAGGATCGGTAATATTAATCATAATATTAAAACTTACGGATGCTGTGCCCACTTTGTATGAAAAACACTAACTTGCATCGTTGTTTAGATATAATAGCTAAGCACTAGATCAAACTAGAACATCACATTAAGAACAACTGGATTTGTAATTTCACTAACCTGTGTAATTCTTCAGTTTTATCTTCGGTAGGGCCCAGAGTCAATAAGCAATGACGCAGAATGGCAGTCATATAACGAAATTCATGAGAATCATTCTGTATAAATCCAATTATGAAGAGGAACATATTATATTATGAAGGCTCCAAAGCAGAAATTCAGAATCATGAAAAGAATACATTAAAATAAGACAATCACACTATGGTATTCTTATCAACCTGAAATCTCTTGATGCTCATACTTTGGATTATTCTTGTTTTAAACTACATGTTTATGAAAGCAAGCAGCCTCCCACCATCCCATAAACTGCCGCATTCCACAGCACTTTTATTCTTGCAGGATTATGTCACTTGTGTCTATCATTCAACATTAAATGAGACTTAAATAAAGTAACCAATCCTTATAAATGTCAAATTCAAAATCCAACCTCTTGGCTCTATTTTTTCTAATTTTGAATTGGTTAGCTCTACTTTTCACATTTCATCTAGCTGTTCCCTGACTAATACTATTCAGCAAATTTTGGAATTAAAATTGCAGAACTCTGGCTACATCTTTTTCTGCCATTACCATAGATTTGGTTCAGGTACCCCAGTTTACTCTTTTAAAAAAATCTAACTAATCATCGTTAAATGATTACTGGAAAAGGTTTGTACAAGAATCTGAACCGAGAAAACTTTATTTTTAAAAAAACATCCCTCTGGTAAAGTCATATGTTTCAACAAATCTGTGAGGGACTATAAACCTGATACAACCTCCAGAGGATAAATAATCAGATGCAGCAACTTTCTGAAAATTTAGCATTTAATGCATTGTTTGTTTGTTTATTTAGTTTTGCTTACTATGAGACTTACAGAAGGACCTTTGCACAACTCCAACAAGCATTTTTGTAACTGAAAGCTTCTGTTCACAGTCACTGATACCTTGGTTATCTTTCGATTGGATTATTGCAATATATTTATAAGGGGCTGCCCTTGAAGACTATTCAGAAGATACACTATTCCAGAATGAAGAGTTTAAGTAGCCGATTAAGTCGGATCAGCACCAAAAAACAGTAAAATATAAATATGTAAATAATCATGAGATCTGAAATGTGGAAATTATATATTTTTTAAAAAATATCTCAGTTACTTTTCCTATATCACTTTTTAAAGGACATTCAAAAACTCATTTATTCAACTTTAAATTTGGTTAATTAACAGAGTTGGATATGTTCAAAGATGATGGTGTACACCAGAGGTCTTCAAACTTGGCAGCTTTAAGACTTGTGGACTTCAACTCCCAGAATTCTCCAGCCAACACAGCTGTACCTGTAGCTTTCCATTACCTCAGAAGTCTTCAAACTTGGCAGCTTTAAGACTTGTGGACTTCAACTCCCAGAATGGCTGACTAGAGAATTCTGGGAGTTGAAGTTCACAAGTCTCAAAGCTGCCACGTTTGAAGACCTCTGGTGTACACTGAAGCTGAAAAGAGGCTGAATGTTTTAGTAAGGCAATAATTGGAAACTTATCACTTTACCATAGATGTCTTAAGTGGTATGGTGAACTGAAGATGAAGTAAAGAGACCAGTTCCTTGCAATCTCTTCAGATAAGGAAAGGATGAAAGATTGCCCACATGTGCTTTGGATGCCTGTTCCTGACAAAGGGAATGCAGGACAGCATGCGGGGAGGATTATTATTAGGATGACAGGATTAGCCATCTTGCTTGTGAATGTGGCACAGCCCTTTAAAGCAGGGAGTTGAAGTCCACAAGTCTTAAAGTTGCTAAGGTTGGAGACCCCTGCTTTAAAGCACACTAAATCTGAAAACTTCACTTTCTAATTATTTTTAAAAATGGGTCATTAAGTATCTTAAAATGACAAGTTTGAAAAGTCTTTTTGGGGTGAGTTTACATTCATCTCTAGAAAAAAAGGAAGATTAATTACAAGTTAGAAATGTACTGCAAAAAGCTAAGCAAGACTTTGATCTAAAATATTATAAGGGTCCAGAGAAATCTGAATATTGACTTTTACTATGAGGTTTTGGAATTTATTATAAAAACAAAAGCTTTTCATGGGAAGCAGATTTATTTTGCCTATCTAACAATTACAAATCACAACAAAAGATAAATGCTTTTAGAAACTGGACACTAGAGGCATTAAGGATTTCAAGGAGAAGAAAAAGTAAAAGCTGGGATTTATATAATGTTATAACAAAAGAGAACTTTGAAGAATGGAGTCAGAAATTAACTACAATATAAACCTTACCAACAATGATGCCTGCCTCTATGGATAGACTATGTTCACAGAATATTAATGAAAGAATGACAGATGTGGAACAAATTTTATCTGATGAGAGAGAAAGTAAAGAATGTAGAACTACAAATGATAGAACAAGAGAATGATTTGGAAAATGACACTTTACTGGATATACAAAAGTAATTGGCTGAAGTTTTAAAAATTAGGAGAGAAATACAGATGATAAACTGAATGAATGACCAGCAAAATATTTTCTTATTGGATGTGCAAAAGAAGTTTGTTAAAGCCTTGACGAAATCTGTGCATTGTGATAAAGAAAAATTGAAAAGAAATAAAATCCTACAACAGTTGACTGGATTAAAGATTAAGATTGTTAGAAGTAAATGTAAATTTTGTTTATCTGATCAAACTTAAAATAAGACTTGTTTTGTGCAATGTTCTGGCAACTCTTTATGGACTTTTTGCTGATACCTGACTTGAAAAGTTGATGTTTTATGAATCTGCTTACAGATAGAATATTGGATGAAGAGATACAGTATCTGTTTAACTTTATACCATTAAACAATTATTTATTTGTACTTAGGAATATTGCAAGTCATATGTTTCTTTTTCCTTAATATATTGTCTTTCCTTTTACTTTTTCCTTGCACTTTTTATTCTTTCCATTCTGTTATCTTTCTCTAAGTTCCATTTGTGTTATTTTTTAATCTTGTAATTAAAATACTCAGTAAACATTTATATAAGACTTCTGCATCTTTCATATTCACTACCATCTTATTCTGAACCTATAAATGACTCATTCAAATTTGCATAATGTTGATAATTTTGAAGTAAGATGAGGTTGTATCTGTACTTGGGGTTTCCCTTGAATGTGCTATTTAACCAGATGACTAACCTCTCGCATACCACTGTGTTTAGTGAAACTACAAGGCATTTTCTAAAAGTATAATAGAATGTTTAGACTATTATTAGAATAAGATAACTCTGTTTTAAGAAACCTATTTACCCTATTACCCAAAACTGATGTTCAAAACATAGAACACCTGTCACTTTTTTAAAAAAACTGTATCACTAAAATGACAGACATTTGATTGATACTCATAATGATTTTCTACTCCCTGCTTTCCAATTCATTTTTTCTTCTCCTATAACACTGAGAGCTGACAACTTACTGCATTTCAGACATACTTTACTTCAATTATCAGCGATCTCATTCAATATAAGGAATGAAGGTAATGATGAAAACCGCAGTTCATCAATGTACAGACATTTTCAGATCGTAATTTTCACTTCCATTCTCCTTATGTAGGCTATTGATTTTTTTTTCTTTGGGACATCAACAATGGCAGAGTGTTGTCAAAATGCACCCAATAAAATTTAGCATTCAAATAGTTCACTGGAAACATGTAACTTCTGGAAAAGTGATACCTAGAATTATTAGTTTAAGTATCTTTTTTTTCTTGTAGAATATATTTCTCTGAAATGCTAACCTACTGATATTTATTTTACCTCAATCTATCTATTTAAGGTTTATTATAGATTGATTTACATGAATCAACTTTGTAACAATTTGCTGTTCTAACTAATTTGGTGTTTGCATGTACACAATGAAAGAAACATACGTATTAGCTGTGGGAATACCTATCAGATATGTTTATAAACATGTAAAGGAAAAAGCTACTCTTTCCATTAGTAGTTTGGTACTTCTTGTCTATGCTAGTTGCAAGCCAGTGCAATAGGGAATAAATATATCATTTGGTTTTCCATTATTGGTTGAGATAATGTTTTATTATCTGCCACTTGGGAATGAAAGAGTAACTGAATATTTTATATGCAGGTAGTTCTTGACGTAAGACCATAATTGAAAAAAAATGTATTGAGTTTAGTTAATAAACTTAAAAGAAGTTTATTGAGTTGTTAAGTGAGTTTTGCCCCTTTTTATGACCTTTCCAGCCACCACTGTTAAGTGAATTATTACAGTTGTCATTAACACAATTGTTAAGTGAATCTGGCTTCCCCACTGATTTTGCTTGTCAGAAGATTGCAAAAGCTGTTCACATGGCCCCAGGACGCTGAAACCATCATAAATATGAGTCCGTTGCCAAGCACCCAAATTTTGATACCATGACCACGGAGATGCTGCAATGGTCGTCAGTGTAAAAAAAATAATCATAAGTCACTTTTTTCAATGCCGTTGTACCTTTTGAACAGTCACTAAATGAACTGTGCTAAGTCGAGGACTACCTATCGGTTGTCCTGGATAAACTTACTGTCTGTTGGCCTGCCTGCACCTTTGGGCTGTACATAAACTGCATCCATAAACATCAGTGCAGGAACTACAAACCGAAATGAATACACTCGGAATGATCTCAATTCAAGGCTTTACCTCACTGTGCACGTTCCAGCTGTCAAGAGTAACATTAAAGAGAGCCTTCAGTGCTTCAATGGCACAATCCGTTTCCTGAAGAGACAATGGTGACATTTCTTGGTCTTCAGCTGTGATGTACTTATCTGTCCATGTTATGCTAAATGCGCTTTCCAAGGCCTGAGTCAACAGGGCCAATCCCTGGAGGTCGTTACGCAACTGGGATCTGATATCTGTGTGCAGGAGGGAAAGGAGGAAGAGGAGTCGTAGATCAAAGCACTTAATGTCTTCTACGAATTGCTGGTCCTTGCACTTTCTTAGAAGATTGCAAAGCATAGCTGCCAAGTTCAGTTCTAAGCTGAGTTTCTGGGCAGCTGGGCTATTAAAAACAATGTTGCAAAGGCATTTTAAAGCTTCCACTATGACCGGAAAATCAGTCACATCCTCCAAATGATCTTCCAAAGTATCCAGCTTTGCTAGTTTCATCAAGGTTTGCATGTTGGTCTTTGTTGTTACAGGAACTAAGACTTTCTTGTCTCTTGAGAGAATGCGAAGAGCTTCTAGACAAGTGACTCTATAGGATGTGTTTATATCTTTGCTTAGTACTTGCAATATTCCTTCACATAGTTGCTAAATAAAAAAGATGGAAAAAAACCAGGTATTATTTCCTCTGGAATATACAAATCCATAATCACAAGGTTAATGATCCTCATAATGCTTATTTATCATGTTCTCTGCCTGGTTTATTGCTAGAAAGTTATTTCAATAGAAGGTCTACTAGGCATACATTTAATATATGACCATTTTGTACATATAAATGTATATTTTAATGATTTGTGGCCCCATTAAATGCTAACAAATCCATGAAAAAATGTAGCGGTTTGCACTATTTCTAAAAGGTAAAGACATATATTTTCTCTCTCCTTCTTTATTACTTGCCCGACTGCTCGTCCTATCTATTAGGGATGTGGAATATTGTGGATTCAATTCCAGAAAAGTGCTTCAGAGCATGAAGGAATGAAAGTAGCCTCTGGTTTTTACAAGCTTTTACAATGGTCGCAACGTGATTCTAAAGACTGAGCTGCTTTAAAAAATTGCAGATAGAAACTCTGTTCATATTCTCATTCATCATAAAGTATATTTTGGGAATGAAATCAGAAAGACTGAATAGCTTTATTCTTAATTTCTTATTGCGCATACCAGGGCTGGCTTACTAATGTCTTAAAAGTATCACTAAAAAAACCTAACTTCCACCCACAACCGGATCTAAAATCTTGTTTATTTTGAACAAATAACTGTTATAACAAAGAAAATGACTAAAAGAATACATGTTCATGTTCCAGAATCAGGACATGTCAGAATGTTTATATTCAGTTCTTAGGCTGTTTTCTGTTCTCTCTGTATTGTGAGATGAAAACTCTCACACTTCAGTTAAAAATTTGTATTTCTCCAGTAATATCTATAGTCAGTTCATCCTTATGGATTTCTGCTGGGATCAAGGTTTATATTCAAACTATGATCCATTTCACTCTTTTGCTCGTTTGGTGTTGTTTTTTCTAACTTTGTGCAAGCTTACACTGGGAATAATCACTGTCAACCAAATAGAAACAATATGTTACTGTCCAAGATTTAGTTTAGAAATGTATTCCAGAATAGCAACAATCTAGATGAGCTTGACAGTTATTACTATCAAAATTACATAAATGAAACTAAAAAAAAAAAACTGATCTGCAATAAACTTCTTCCACAATTTGGTGTGCCTCTTCTTTAGCAACAAGCAATTATTTTAAAAGGGTCTAATAACTGGTAAGCAAAATATAAGACCCCATATTATCCAACTCAAATGATGTCACCTGGGCCACTTTACAGGCAGTCCACAGTGTTTTGGTTTCACCAATATTTTTTTGCCAAGTACATGATGTTCCGTGCCTCCTACACAAATAATTGTCATTGTGTCATGCTCCATTGACCTTAAGGTTTTGTAGTTCATTATTGTGCTGAGGGGTTTCTTTTTGTCCCAGGAACATCCCAATTCTAAGTTCTCAATTGATTTTAATTAAATCCTCAATAGGAGGCTCATCAAATGGACATGTTTCTAAATTTATTGACCTCAATAGAGGCATGTAGCTTTTCATTAGGCAGTATGGTTATAATGAAGTACCCAAGAACTCTACAAATAAATTAGATAATAAATTAGCTGATCTCCCCTTTCCAGCTTATATATAATTCATTCAGACTGTAGAAAGTCAACATCATTCTCACTATTGATTCTAAATGGCACAAAGTGAGACTACAAGATGTTACCTAATCCTTGCTGTTACGTGTCCTTGATATTAGCAACCACAATTTTAACTGAGTTCAGGTAGGCAAAAGATTGGGGGGAGGAACCATTCCTACCCTGATTAAACCGCTGTATGTTAATTTGTTAGGCTGATAAACTGTGCTAAACCATAAATCGTAATTTGCAAAAAACAATGGCCAAATTCATTCTCCACATTGAGCCTAACCGTATTGTCTAACATGGTGTTTCTAAACCTGGATTCTAATATCTGAGAAGACGATATTTAATCTAAATAGCTGGAGGAAACCAGCTTGGGGTACACTACGTTTGAATGGTACGACCCAGTCATAGACAAGAAATAGCAGAGGGTCTAATCTTTGATCGCTGTAATCAACATAATCACTGTCAAGCAAAAGCCACATCTACAGAAACGAGACCTGATGAACCTTAAAAAGTGGTCTGTCTGGCACATGAAACTTTCTGATGTAATAAATGGATTTGTTGTTAAAGGACACCAGGATGATTTGTGACTTTTGCTCTGACAGATTAATATAGCTGCTTGACAAAAAACATGGATGGTAATTGCTGCCCAAAGACTGCTTCTTCTACATGTAAAATTAAACCACACCAAGAGGATTTGTATTAAAACAAAGAAGAAGGATGGATTTTCCAGCTTCAGATAATACCGGAAATATTACAGTATAATTTATAATGCTTTTGATCATAAAATTTCCTCTGGTGAAGTTTTAAACTACATGCTGGTCATTTGGGTTTAATAAGAAATATACTTCCTCAAATGTTACAAATGAACCTGAACTGTCTGGCAAAACTGAGATGAGACAAGGAAAAAAAGCAGGGGTAAATGGGCACAAGACCTTACAGTGGTAAATGGTAATAAAAGTTAACCAAGCCATATTTGTTTTTCAACAATTTAAAACATTTCCACAGTCAGCCTATCAAATTAATGAAGATAAGAGTTTAAAATTTAAGCTAAGCAGACAGCCCTAATATGTACTTTTAGCGGCAGAATGGATGAATGAACAACTAATCAATTATTTAGTAGAAACAGAATCTGAATGACCCTTACTAAGTTAAGATAAATTCATTAAGCAGCTCAGTGGCTGAGATTATATAACATGCCAATTATCAAACAATTGTGCTTGTTTATGGTTTGGAATAATGTGAACAAATAAATCACATTTAAGGAAAGTATCTCACTTTGAAACCATGGGTTGCTTTACCTTATTAATTGTAATTTATTTATTCATTTATTTATTTATTTATTTGATTTATATACCGCCCCATCTCCGAGGACTCGAGGATTATGACAATGGTACATGGAAATCATGATAATTTTTATTTTCTTAATGTCTATGGAGATTCTCAGTGATCCAGGTCATGAGTGTCTCAAAGGTGCTTTTTCAAAAGGTAACTGCATTCATTTTTTTCTTTGAGGAGGAAGAAGATGTGTAGCTTCTCATCCAAGAAGTTTCATCAATTCTGGTTGGGTGATGATGGAAGGCTTAGTTCTGACTGGAACTAATTTGTATTTTCTGAGTTTTTAAATACCTGAACCAAACCCTTACATTATTTGAGAAAACTTAATAATCAGATTCACTTAAGCCAAATTCACTTAATAACCATGGTACTAATTTAACAGCTGCAATGATTCACTTAAGAAAGTTTGTAAAATGAGGAAAGTGTCATTTAATAAATATCTCATTTAGCAACAGAAATTTTGGGCTCAATTGTGGTTGTAAGTTGAGGACTATCTATATAAAGTAAAACCTCTTGTTCTCAGTACAAATCATCTGCAGAAACGATTCTGAAGGATACATTTTTCATTTGTCTGTATAATTTCTCTATGATTTGAGTAATGGTCCCACAACCAGAGAAACCTAATGTACATATACGTGTTTCCCAATCAGGGACAAGTTTGCATATAATGTAAAAAAATGATGAATCTACAGTTACTAGAAAATTATATGTTTGGGATCCCTCTTGTATAATGCAGACTAAGCCCGCAGTCACTATCAATTTATCTACTTTTAAGAAGCATCCTGAATCACCAACAATATTCCAATGATCCAGTCTGCATAATGTCAAAAACATTAAACTAAACAACCACCCATGTTTTTTTGTTCAAAGGCATGATCTAATCAAAAAAGCTTGAGATGCAAACAAGCAAATCAAACAACTCATGTGCTTTTAGAATGCCTGATTCCTGTTTGGGAATGAAATGTTGGTTGTTGGTATTATCAATTCACTTGCCATGTCTGAAAAATGTTTTTCCCCTGTACCTTCAAGTACAATAACATAATTGTATTGCTGCTGTAAAAGCTGTCAGCTTCAGTCACATGTGCACTACTACATCAAAACAAACTTCACATATATTTTAATGTACACATAGTTTAATGCCTGTGGTTAACACACTTACCTTTCTTTTTTCTTCATCTGATGATTCAAATTTGAAGGTAGCCCTATTCTGAAGAAATAAGCAAAAGTCATTTTTAAAAAAAGTGAATATACATTTTTCATACAGGCTTACACAGTTTATTTTGGTAAAACAAACTTTAATTCAATGTCTGAACCTTTAGTAAAATTGAGTTAACTTATTTTTCAATTAAGCTAGCAATTCATTTGTCTTCCATGCCTATGTTTAATCTATTTAAGACTGCTCATGTAGCAATTTTCCCCCAGCCAATTGACAAACCATCCTCTGAAATGCCAACCTTGATACTGACAGTGCAATCCTAAGGATGTGTACTTAGAATGAAATCCCATCAAGGTCAGAGGGGTTTATACAGGATTGCTGTATCAGAATTATCACAATAGAGCTATTAGCAAAAGGTCCTTACCAAGACAGTACCAAGATGGGTTTTACAAAGTATGAGTTCATGGACAACAGGTTACCATGACTATTAACCATGGCAACAAAATGGGAGCTAGAAGGGGATATGGCTATTAAAATATTTAGCAGTGAAAGAGTTATTGCCTCAACACTCTTCAAATATGTAGCAAGAAGCATCTCACAATTTAACCCCCATCCAAACATCTGGGATTACACTATACAAATAGTAATATGATCTAACAAATTACAGGATGTGTTTTGACCCAAGTTAAACAATTCTTTGAGAACATCCATCAAACAACAGAAATTTCAACCATGGCCTAGCAGATTACTTTAACTAGACACGTCAATTATCTTTGCAATATACTAGCGAGTAGTTATCGATTAGTACTGTTGCTAGAGCTCTGTCTAGTAGCTAGGCAACTACCTGGATGAGGTGTGTGTGTGTCAAAGAAGGCATTCTTGTGTAGAGGAGTAGCCAAACGAGTAGAGGAACTCAATTACCGGTACTCAACTCCTAACACACACAAAAAAAAAAACCCTAATCTTCAAATAAGGAATTTCTAGCCAAATGAGGAATTTTGATTTTCATTCTTCACATTATCAAAAAGATAAAATTCTAAAAAAATGAGTAAAGTTCAGAGTGCTAAAAATATGATCCTGGAGAAAAATTAAACCAGTTACTTGTTTTCATGGAACTTGATTTTTGACATTTTTTTTTTGTCTCAAAGGTGTGTAAAATGTAAAATTAATGGGTTCATAGCATAAGCTTGTATTTTCATATGCATACACAGAAGAGGAAGTAATTCATGACCCTTAAAGGAAGTAAGAAAGGTTTTTGATAATCTATGCATTATATTCTGGAAAAATATAAATACTGAAGCAGCAGAAATTACAGCCTACACTGGTGATCACCATGGTAGTCCTGGATGTTGGGCAGAAAATGACAGCCATGATGGGTAAAATTAAACAGCATCAACTCAAATAATAATAATGCAATTAAGAGAAAATAATGTGGGGAAGATACAAGAAGTGGATTAAGACTAGAAAAAACCAACATCCTTGTTGTGGATGATAAGGCAGAGCTGAACACTCATATCTGGCAGAACAAAAAAAGGTCCAGCTTCCCATTACAGAAAAGGTAACGATGGCGTAGCATAGCATGGCAGAGGCAAGGACAAGTTGCAATCTTGTGCACTATTACCCAGATCTTGCACCTTTGCTGGGAGGAGCTGGTTGTGCCCAGGATGCCCTCCCTACAGCCACGCAGGAGAGAGAGAGAATCAATCAACTTCGCCCAGCCTTGTGCCCTCCGAAAAGCTTTTGACGGGTGGAGATAGATGATGGACACCCAACGCAGCTGGAGGGCGCCAGGTTGGGGAAGGTTGAGGCATCTCATTCATTAGTGTGTGTGTGCGTGCGTGTGCAAGAACCGGCTGTTCTTGCACACTTGTGTGTGCAAGAACAGCAAGGGAGGGTCCATCAAGGTTGCCCGGACCACAAATGAAAAGGCTGAAGGGCTCAAGAAGGATGCACAGCTGGCAAGCAGAGGCGGGGAAAACCTGCATCCTAGCACCGTGCAAGGGTGCGCGGACTGCAACTCCCATTCTTCCCCAGGCGTTAATCCAAGTGGTGGATTATGGGCGTCGCCTCTCCCAGCACCTGGAGGGCGGATGATGGGGGCAGGTGCACCGAAGGCTCGGCACAAGGGTGGGGGGTGGGGGTGGAAGACGCGGTGCCGCTAACGGGAGAGCGAGGACCAAGCGGCATCTTTGTCAAGTACCTGGTCGTTGAAGCAGCTCAGCACCTGCTCGGCCCCGTCTCTCCCTCCGACCGCTGCCAGCGCCGCTTCCACCGCCATTCTCGACTAGGGCGCGGCCAGGCGGCCAGCTCGCTCTCCCGGCCAGGCAGCAGCGGCAGCAGCGGCAGCAACCACCGCCTATTTTTTTTTCTTTTTTTTTAACTCTTCTACCTTTGACCTCGAATGACGCCAAAGGTAAACCCCCGGCAACCGTCCCCGCCTCCGGTGGCAGCAGCGAGCCCCGATTGG
>JANHFP010002064.1:82581-93973 GCA_032468135.1 Calamaria suluensis | reverse complement strand
GTTGTCTTAAAGTGTTTGTACACCGCCCCGAGTCCCATTTGTTGGGAGAGGGGCGGTATAGAAGTGTCAATAATAATAATAAATAATGATGTGTTACAGACAAACCTATGTATATTTTTTGGCAACAATAGGGTTTGTCACTGCCTTATTCTGGGATGTTTTCCCAACCAACTTACACTCTTGGCAACTCTTGATGGTACCTTTTCCAAGTTGTGAGGAGGCCCCAGCGGGCTTCCCAAGTCCTCTTTAGCATCGAGTTTCAAGGGATATAAAGTCCAATTCGACAAGTGACAGGGAAACCTTTGGGAAGACCCTCTTGGCCATGAGAGGCAGCCCAGGGGCAGCATAAAATGACTCCTGGTGGTGCCAGGAGTAGACAATGCCCACCTCCGGCCCCCAAACACTGGCATGCCCTGAAGCAATGGCAGCCAGCTCCCAAACCCCAGGAGCAGCTGGTTCAAAGTTGGCAGAACTACCCCATGAACCCTGAGGGCAGCTTAAGCGGAAGCCCCACTACAGCAAACCCTGGGAGAAGGCCTCTGTCTGGCCCCTGGGACTTCCTGCTCCCCCCAACCCCCTCGCAAGCTCCCCTGCAACAGGAAGGGCACCCCATAGGATTGTGGGTCTCCCACCTGCTCACCTTGCGCTCTGGGGCTCCTCCGCAACTGGTCTTCTGGCCTGGATGGGGGGTTGCTATCACCAAACTCCAGGGGAGGGGTCTGGTTTTCAGAGCCCAGCTTCTTGGTCTGCTCCTCGACTACCCGTTCCTTGGCTGCAGAGGGCTTGGGGCTTGGGGGGGAGTGCCTGCGCCCCAGCCCAAGAGAAGGCTTCTTGGCAATGGGAGGAGGGATCCTCTGGGGCTTTGGGGGCTTGGCCAAGCCCTGTGGATGAAGACTCGGGGCCACCGTGGATCGCTGGCTGGAGACAGTCATCAATTCGGCCACCAGGTTTTTCTTCAGGCTAGCCTGGGCCTCCGACGAGGATGCCGTCTCAATGACCAGCTTTTTGGGGCTCTTGGCGAAGATGAAGCTGGCTGTGGAGGCAGGGGATTTGTGAAGTGGGGACACTGGGCCGTTGCTAGCCAAGGTGCCAGGGTTTCCTGGCAGCACCGCCCAGCTCCCGGTCTTCCTCTCGGCCATTCCAAGACTCGTGGCTTCCCTGGAAGTTAAGCTGGAGGCCTTGAGGCGCACAGCCTCATGCAGGGGGTTGAGCCCCTCTTTTGAAGCAGGCTGTCCTCCCTTCAATGACAGGGACTTGCGGAGAGGCTTCTGGGGGGCTGAGGGGCCAGCCTTCCCATCTGCAGCCACGATTGCTCTGCTGGACTCTGTGGGAGTCATGCATCCCCTGGCTGGACTGGCCCCGGGGTCGTGGGCCTCCATGTCGACTGAGCGCAGGCGGACCATCTGCAGCAGGGATGGTGTAACGATGGGCAGGCTGGCATCCTCCTTGGGCACCAAGGTGGCCTTGCTGCGCGTGGCAGGCTCTTTCTTGAGGTCAGAAGGGGAGCCAGTGGGTGCCTTCTTAATCTGGGAGGACAGACTGGAGGGCACTGCAACCCCTGAGACAGTGGGGTACATAGAGCCCAGCTGAGAACTGGACAGTTCTCTGCTTGGAGAGACTTTGGGGAGTACAAACGGCTCCGCATTTGGGGCCGGCAGGGGCAGAATTCTTGGCTGCTGGAAATTTGTGGACACCGCCATGGGAAAGGAGGAAGGTATTCTGTCTCCCTGCCATGCAGGGGTGGCTATTTGGGGCTCTGGAGGGGCCTCTGCACTCTCTGCGTCCAAAGAGGGGCCTTCCCCAGACTCCGCCTGCAAGTGCAGGGGAGGCAGCGGGAAGCAGGCCTCGTCTGGTGGAGGGAAATCAGCCATGGACAGATCGTGCTCGTCCAGCAGGGGCGGGGGTGGAGGAAGCCATAACGGGTCTCTGGAAGCCCCCACCTCAGCCTTGGAGGGAATCAACACAGCTCCAGGGTCCTCTGCACTCGGCTCGGCTTTCTTCACAGGGGGCGGAGGGGGGTGGTAGGCTGGTGGAGGAGACGGTGGGGGTGAGCCCTCCTTGTTGAGAGAGCTGGGCTCCTGGGGGGCTTGGCTGTCGGGGGGCAAGGCAGCCACTGTCCCTTCTTTGCTCTTTGGCTCAGTGGGGGGTGGGGAAAAAGGAGCGGGGACCTTTGGATGTGGAGGGATGACAAAGCGGTCCACATAACGTGGGGCAGCCGGAGAGGAGGCCAGGAGGCAGCTAGGGGTGGGCGGGGCCATCCCTTCAGGGGGCGCAGGGTCAGAGGCCAAGGAAGAGAGGGAGGTCAGGGAGGAGGAAGAGAGCGAGGGTCCCGGGGACTGCAGGGAGCAGACACGCTCCGGCTTCCTCGGTTGTGGCCTCTTCTTCCCTGGGGACATGGTGTGAGGGAGGGGGCTTTTGGGGTGCAGCGTGGGCGTGCCACTCTGGCTGGAGTAGCCACTCGATGGAGACATGGTGCGGCCAAAGTAGTGGGGAGAGCCTGGCTCCTGGGCCTCATTCCTGTTGGCTTCCCTCAGTTGGCTGACCCTCCCTGGGCTCTGGGGAGAGATGTCCAGTGAGCAGGCAAGGCTGCTGGACTGCAGGCTGCTGGTCCCACCCAGGCAGACGGGGGAGAAGACCTCACCCTCTTTGGCCAGGATTGGGCACTGGGCGCCTTCCCGTTGAGACCTCCGTTCTGGCTTGGGAGGCAGCCCCATTCCTCGGGGAGCCCCTTCGGCTTCCAGCTGCTGAGCCTTCTGGTGCAAGGAGTAGGTCCTCCGGGGGGGCAAGGGGGCCACCTTCATCTTCCGCAGCGAGACACTCCTGGTTGAGGAATGGTCACTGCGCACGCTTGCATCATCTGAGCCCTCGGCAACACTGCTGGTGCTGTAAGCAGGTGAGGCTCGGCCGTTGCTCCATCCTGGTCGCACCCCCAGCAGGCTGGGAGAAGCCGGGGAGGCCCTGGCTTGTCTGGGACTGGCAGGGCTGGAAAGACCAAGCCAATCAGGCCTGCCTGGGGGGGGAGCCCTGCTGCTCAGCCCTGCCTCATCTTTCTGACTGCTGGGGCCCCCATGGGAGGAGATGGTGGACGCATTGGAGACGATGGTCTCTGTGGACTGTGAGTGGCTCCAGTTGTCGCTGGAGGAGGAGTGCTCGCGGCTGCGGGGGGTAGCGGGGAAGTGACCTGTGGACCGCAGTGAAAGGGCCGGGCTGGCAGTGGCCAGGCTGCAGCGGCTAAGGGTACGCACCCGGTTGCGGGACAGAGCAATGACATCCACCATGGGTGGCAAGATGGCGTTGGGAATAATCTTCGAGAGGTAGGTGCCCTGTGGCGAAATGGACATGACTGGGCTCAGCAGGTCAGGAGAACTGGGCTGGGTGGTCATCCAGGGAATGGCCAGGGACTTGGGCCTGGCCACTGGAAACACTTCGGCTGCTGTCTTGTGGCCCAGAACTGAGTCATCGTAGTAGACTCGGCTGATGTGCTGCTGGAGGGCGGCCTCCGAGGCATGGGCCTCGAGAGCCTGCAGGGAGATGCGGGGACCCCGCTGGGGAAGGATGGTGGCCAGAGGCTTCCCATCGATGGTGGGGATCTGGATGGCAGGGCCAGGCAACTGGCTGCCATTCACCAGGGGCGGTGGGGTCGGGCTGGCTCTGACGGCAATGCTGCCAGGACGTTTCGTGCAGTCACGCCCGTTGCTCAGGCCTGTGGGCAGAAAGACAAATGGGCATCAATGCAGGACAGAACTGAGGAAGCAATGACTCGGCCGAGGCCAGACCCCCATTCCAGAAATGTTTTGCTGGCCCCTTCTCACTCAACATAGGAGGGACCTACATCCCTTCCAAGATCACAGCTGGTCTCGACTTGGTATCACAAGAGCATTTGAACCGCTTTACAGCTTTCTCTGAGGCTTACGGAGCCAGGGTATTGCCCCCAGCAATCTGAGTCACTGATCTCAGAAGGCAGGAAGGCTGAGTCAACCTTGGTCAGGATTGAACTGCTGGTAGTGGAATGCAGAGTTAGCTGTACCACCACAGCTCTACACATATTGCATAAACCCAGCCAGAATAGTTGCCAGCTGTGCTTTTGACTTTGGCTCAGTGCAAATCGGGCCCTGCTTATGCACAACTGAGCCCAAAGGGGAACTCTGTGACAAAACCTACATCTCCATCCTTCCAGGAGTGCCCCGCCATAATGTGAGGATGAACATATCCTCAGGACCAACAAATTGTCTGGTCCACACAACACACTAAATACAAGGGCTGTTTGGTGACCTTATTCCCAAGGTAATCAGACTGTGGCATGAAATGATGGCCTAGTTCAGTGATAGCGAACCTTTTTCGCACTGAGTTCAGATCATGAGCAAAGCTGGCTGAGGAACTCTGGGAGTTGAAGTCCACAAGTCTTCAAGTTGCCAAGGTTGGAGAGCCCTGCACTAAGTGAACATTCGGTTATCAAAGAGGTTCCAGGGTTCTCATGACCTGATTCTGAAGTTTTGACAGCCACCTGCACCCACCCCAAAGTCACAAGACTGTATTTGCTGTACTCTGCAACCAGCCTGCCCTTATAGCCCTTAGCATCATCCCTTGCATACTGCATTTTAGGATGCTTTTGCCAAAAGTGGCATTTACTTCTGGTTTTAAGCAAAATTGGTCCATATTGAACAACTGGTTTGCTTCATAATAGCCACAAAAAGGTTGGTCATGTTGGCAACCTGCTTTCTACTGTCATGATTTATATCTGTAACAGGCAGGCTCCTGTAATGACCCAGCACAGAGCAATTAAGCAAACCCCAAAAGCAAAAACCTAAAACGACACACTTGAATTGTCCAAAAAATAAATGATCATCTTTATTCCAAGTTTCAATGATAAACGTAAATTCCTGCCAACCAACTGTGGCTTCAGTTCAAAAGCAATTAAAAGCTTATTGGCAAACAGACTTAAGACGGGAGACTCAGTACTTACAAGAAAACCAGAACGGCAAGTGCAACAGTTTGACCCCAGCAATTGCTGACAAACACCAGCTGGCTTTTAAAGGCTCAGCTCAATTATCCCTACTCTTGAGTGACCTTTTTTCTCCAGCACCCTTTTGTCTCTACATCTCTCTCTGGTGTCCACTGGGGGTGCTGTTTCCTCCTCTGAGCTGTCCTCCTCAGACTCCACCCCCAGCTCCCTGGATTCTGTCGGAGCATGCTCTTCCTCTGAGCCTAATTGTTCCACCCTGCTCTCTGCCAGCTGCTCCGCCTCATCCTCTGAGTCGGACACAGCAGAGGCATGACAGCTCCATTGTGGCCCTCAGCTGCGGACTGCCTGTCATTCCACCCCCACCCCAAGTGCTCCGTTGCAACCCCTGCTCCTTCTGGGACTCAAGGGGGCAGGTCCCTCTCCAGGGCCTCGGCTAAGCGAGCAGTTTGTGCCCCTGGATGGGCCCATTCCCTTTTCTGCCCCTTCTCCAGGCCCTCTCCAACCTTCCCCAACCAGGGAACGCAGGCATGGTCCTGCCCTCTGACCCTCTGGCTGCAAGTCCCTCCCTCCAGCCGCCCAGCCACCCAGCAGCTTACCCAGCTCCTGCTGCACATGTTGGGGCAGCCCCAGGACTGTGGTCCTCCGCTCCCTCCGTCTCTTTTCTCCCTTCCCAGATGACTTCAGAAAGGAGTCGTGTGGTCGGAAGGTGGAGCCT
Organism: Calamaria suluensis; assembly: GCA_032468135.1. NCBI lineage: Eukaryota > Metazoa > Chordata > Lepidosauria > Squamata > Calamariidae > Calamaria > Calamaria suluensis. The sequence goes on along the minus strand of JANHFP010002064.1, from coordinate 88,295 downwards.
AGAAGTGGCCAAGCAAACAGGAAGGAAAACCTCATCAAACCTCAGCAGCAAAGCCTCAGTGTCGGCCGACAGTCTTTGGGTCAGCATATAAAATTAAACGAAATAGGAGCACTAGCATTCCATGCTTATTTTCCTTAAAAGTATAATGTCAACATAAAGAATTTAGACTTTACTCTTGTAAGTGATTTCATAGAATCATAGATAGGCAGGGCTGGAAGGGACCTTGGAGGTCTTCTAATCCAAACCCCTTGTTCAAGGCAGAAGGCCTTCTTCTTAAATATACTTTTTATTGAGTTTTTGACATATAATAGGCAAAAAGATATTGGGATATAAAAGACCATTTTAGTATCACAGCTGTTATTTGAGGTTATTCATGTATCAAATAAAATACAATATTATATCAACAATTTATCTTAAACTTATAAAAACTTTTAAGTTCACTCTATATATCATATCTAAATTCATATATCAAACATAATACATTATAACTATTAATCTTAAATTTGTAATAACTTTTGAGTTTACTCTGTCATGTCAAAATTCATTTTACTATATAAAACAAATTTTTTATTTTTGATATTCTTTTGAGATTTTGCCAGGTCTTTCCTATCTCGGCACGCTTTAAATATATCCTTAAATTCTTTTCTTTTTTAAAAAGTTTTATTTGGTTTTACACTTTTTGATTAGGGTAGGGTAAATGGAATAATCAAATTCTGTTACAACAAAGCGAGTATGAGATATCTCTTATACAAAATAGTAGTAAAAATTATATTATTCAAAACACAATAAGAAAAAATATATATTGAATTCATCTTTCTTAGGCAAAGATTCTACTGCAAGTTTACCTTTATAATAATCCTTAATGCTAGACATAAATGTTCACGCTTCCACTTCTGTATACAAATATTTTAATGTATTTCATATTTTCTTAAGTAATATTCATCTTTTATCTTTGGATCTTACATTCCACTGAACTGCTTGCGAAGACATTTTTGAGCTGCTCTGATTATGCAATGTGTCCGATCACACCAAAACACATCTTTTCATCAATAAACCCCCTCATGAAATCCAAATGTGATCATTATCACCGGCCCCGTATTCTCCTGAAAGTCTATTGGAGAGGAGCATGGATCCAACCAGATTTCTGTATTCACAAATCAGATAAGACAAAGCATTTGTACCCTCATAAGTGCTCCCTGAATGCTTTAAAATCCCCTCTTACTAGTTTTTTTAAATACTTGTTCCCATTGTTAATAGAAATCTTATTTGAACACGAGATTTGATTAGTGCTTAACCAAGTGAGTTTTATGAAAGTTATTAATAAAGCCATCATTCACGGTGGATCATTATGGTACCAGTACTACAATAAGGCATTTTCACCCTATGTAAAATAATGCCTAGAATTAAACAAACTGAAGATAAAACAATTTCTTGTGCAGTGTTAAAATAAATTGGTTGATTCAAACATACATTTTTTGCTAAACACTGCAATTAAATACAAACATGAATATTATCTGTCAGTGCAAGAAACACTGAACTGTAAAGATTAAAAGAAATATCTGAATGCCACAATAATGGCTTCCCCCCTCCTCCCCTTTAGGTTCATTACTGAAAAAGCAAAAAAGAATGCAAATATAAGAAAAACACTGTTACTGTCAACTTATTATTTCCTTAAGGATATTAAAGTGTTGAAAGATATACAGTTTTTAAAGAATAACGAAGCTGCTTGGAAAAGTAGAAGCAAAAAACAAAAAGATATTTCACATTTTGTTCTGGCTCAGTACAAAGCAATGAACAACTCTGAAAATAATTACAGTAAAATAAAAAGCAAGGCAAACCTTGAATGTGTTTTAAGAAAACAAAGTCAAACAAATGAATCTTCCTCGTTCTAGCAAGAAATATCTTAAGGACATAAGAAAAGGGTTGCTGTAACAAAATTTCAGCCTTTGATTCTGGAAATAAAAATATAGCCAGCCAGCCAGTGGTGGGATTCATTTTTTTTTTACTACCGGTTCTGTGAATGTGGCTTGGTGGGTGTGACAAGGGAAGGATACTGCAAAATCTCCATTCCCTCCCCACTCCAGGGAAAAATTACTTCAAAATCCCCATGTCCTCCCAATCAGCTGGGACTTGGGAGGCAGAGAATAGATGGGGGTGAGGTCTCCTGTTGGCCTCCCCCCATTCCTTAGAGGTCAGTAAGGGGGGTGCATAAGAGCACCAGTGCGCCTACCGTCCCTGTCCTAATGTTCCATTTAATTGTATTCATTTTATGTATTCAATTAATGCTTATACTTATAGAAATTATCTAATATGTAATTGACAATAAACAAACAAACAAAAATTAACACAACACATAAGCCGTAATACAGTTCTTCTAGATTCCTGGAATGTGCTTTATATTCTTAAAAATCACAAACTTAAATGTTAGATACATTTGGACAGTTGAAATCAACACAGTATATAGTTATTTATATAACTATATCCTTAAAAAACGTAATGCATTTTTAACTTTTTTTATATAAAAAAACCCCCAGAAGATGAATACTGTTTGCAACTAAAGCATTCTATATTTGCGGTCCTTGGTTGGGAAGCAAATAAAACCAGAGGCAAAATGTAGTAACTCCAGGTGTGGAAAAGCTAGTAGGGTTACGGTTTGGTGTCAAACTAAAATAATAGCAGATAGAATACGCAGGGTTTTTTTTTCTTCTTAATGTAATAGAGTCCTCTTACACACCCCCAGTGGAAAAATGTGCAGGTCTGGCATATTGAGGCAGTCATCTCAGAAGGGAGACTGTGGTGGAATTTAGTCTGGATTCCCAGGAGGGAGGGGTTGCATTCCACAGGTAAAAAGTTAGTGAAATTTAGATTGTATGGGAGGAAGAGAGTAAAAACAGTTACACCTTAGGAGTCCTCAGTGCATATTTTTTAAAGGTAGTCTACTTTAGCTTGGCAAGATGTCTGCCTATAGGCAAGGAAGAAAAATGGAAACTGCTTAGAAGACACCTCAGGGTGTCTTACTTGGTTTTTGGAGCATATTGTCCTGGAGAACAGAAGGGCCACCCGCTTTCACTTGTAATAAAAGATACTATCCCACTGTAAATGACGAAGAAGCATCACATGACCAATGTAGTCAGAATATGCAATTGCATGTGCATTTGAAGGGAATACTGACTTGTTTTTCCCCTCAAGCAGACAAAAAGTGTGTTGGATGTGTCTTGATGGTGTGCTTGGCCATTTTCATTTTGAGAGGCAGCTGGGTTGACATGTTAAATGTTGGAACGACACAAGGGCTCCCAAACAGTGAGGTGTCCTGTGGTGCAGACAGAGTCCAGGAAAGGTGTAAAGTACCATGTAGTTACAAAATAAATCCATCTTTCCCAAAGTTACACTGGATTGTTTTCATTATTCATTGGTATTGATTTTGGTATTTGGACTTTAGGAGAGGTGTGGAAATTAAGATGACACTACAGGGAGAAGTGGCGGCAAAACGTTCAGGAACCCCAGCTCTAAAAAAAAAAAAGGATAATGTTACTTATGTTATCATTCTCCTGATACTTGCAGAGTGATGGTACTGCAGAGACCTTAGAGCAAGAGTCCTCAAACTTGGCAACTTTAAGACTTATGGACTTCTACTCCCAGAATTCCTCAGTCAACTTGGCTGAATTCTGGGAGTTAAAGTCCACAAGTCTTAAAGCTGCCAAAGTTGGACTCCCCTGCCTTGGAGTATGCTTAAGAGAGTAAGAGCTTCATTAATGGGTCCTAGCATTACCATAAATGGGGAAAAAAAACCTACTGATGCAGCTCTATGGCATTTCAGCTGCTGTCTTAATGGTTCTCCAGGATTTCGAGCACTTGAAAAGTAGGCACTGAAGGCCTCCTTCGGAAAAGGAAACGAACAAACAACAAGCAAGCAAACAAACCAAAACCCCATACTCGAAATATTATTCAAACAAAATGGAACAAATGCATCTCGCTAAATTGCTCCTCAGCGGATTATTTTGCTAAGTGGCCCTTTCAAACAGCAGGTGTCATAATGTGATCAGTTAATTCTAGTCACTGATTTCCAGCTTTGGTGAAAGAGGTCCACTACCCACTACCATGAATAAACACTCCCCAGCAACGACTGTGTCACAAACTGCCGCAAATGAGGGCTCAGCAAGGTGTGTTTCATTCATGTGCAGACCCATCTGTCAGACTGACTGAATCAACATCCATTTTTTCGCCTAATGGCCTTAAAAGGACTTAATGGCTTTCAGGTTCCTCTATTCATGTGTATAGTTTTGGCTGCTGAAAAAACTTTCGGATTTTGATAAAAGTGTTTTGTTGTTTTGCAGAAGCACCATCAGAAACAGAGGCTAAAGAGGCCAAAGGAGAGATCCAGAGTACTTTCATGGTATGCTATATGTTTTTGGAACATTTGGAATGACTTTTATCAATTAGTGTTGTTGGGTTTTTTTAGTCCATGGGATGCCACTCTTCATTTAATTGTACTCTGCATGGGTAGAGCTTTGAACTACGACAATCAGCATCATGCTGATATTTGCAAGATGGTGTGTATATCTGAGCAAGTGACAGAGGAAGGCAGACGCACACAGAGGGAAAATGTTAGAGAACTGTCTATCATGTAAGAATAAATCTCTATCTGGTCTATAGCAAGTTTGCAAATTCAGTATTTGTATTTCATAAAACAACCCTGTCCCCTATTCTATTATTTTAAAATATGTGTTTACTCCATAACGGAGTAAACGCTTTGTACACAACTTTTCCAAATATTTTACATCAAACATCACATTAAAATGCATACTTCAATTATTCAAAAGACAATGTCCCAGTGTTCAGCTTATTCTAGGTTATGTTGATTGTGCCCATCTGTTAATCATCTCAATTTAAATTCTCCAATCATGGCCTATCAGTACCTCATATGCTAAGTAACCAACATGCAAGACATTCCTCAATTTCGTGAGAAACCTCTGAAAGGTTAAGTTTCTTTAAGCTAATTGCCCTGGAAAATATTATCTAAAAGAAGAGCAAAGCTTGCTCAGGGCAAGCCACAGCTGAGGGTGCGCATTAGACCTGGAAATTCCTTTTAATAGTCAGAACTAGAATCATCCCAAGAGGCCACTTGAAGTACAGGGACATGGCTTGCAATCAACTACTTTGAAGCTCTTGACTAATGGCATGAAATAATCTTCTGTGACACCCATTTATATTTTGTATCTGTGCTGAAGAGATATAATGAAAGATTCATACAGTAGGTTTGGACTAGTCATTAAGGCATTGGATTAGAAGCGGGTAAGTGTGTCTCAGCTTTAGAAAGAAGGCAATGGCAAGACACTTCTAAAAATATTTCCAAGAATACCATAGGGATTATTTATACAATATCATGACACTAGGGTGAAAGCCACCATAGCTAAAAGTGGTGAAAGCACCTAAGCAGGGTGGGCAAAAGCCAGGAAAAGCTACCTCAGGGAAAGGACCGAAGTCATTAAGGAATCGAAAGAATAAAGGCTTGAGCCCCTCCCTCAGTCTCACCAACATAAAATCATCTGCTACAATGCTCTACCTGTCAAGGACTACTTCACCTTTTATTTTATTTTATTTATTTTGTCAACAAGAAGGAAACAAGTAACAGTACATAACATAAACACTGGCACAAATTGGGCACAAAGATATAAATAGGCAAAACTTAGCCATAAACACATGGGATGATTACA
>JANHFP010002062.1:165693-186308 GCA_032468135.1 Calamaria suluensis | reverse complement strand
GTGCATGCCCGGTCCTGATTGGTTCAGCGAGCAGAACCCATTCTAGATGATTGACAGCGCAGCCTGAGAAGGAAAATCTTATTTATGCCCACTCTTTCCCATTTTGCTGCTGCATAATAAGTAGCAATCTATTTTACATGTATTACTGAATATGGCATATAATGTGATATTTAGGATGATTTTCCTGGTCACTAATATTTAAAAACGACCTTTTAGACAAAATTGAGAATGTAGAGTGCTACAATAATAAAAGTTGTACCTTTTATTTAAATGTATATTTTCTACTTGCATGTAGATTTTAGTAACAAACTATTTAGTAATGGGTTACTTTTTCAAAAATATTTTTTTATAATTTATGTTTTGCTTTTTTATTTTGCAAATTTAAAAAAATATGGAAAAAGCCACTTACTTTTTTCTAAATATAACTAAAAACAGTCTTCTACATATCTGCTATTTCACTTTAAGTGAAATCAAGCTTTTTCCTAGATGAACATGGTTTAGATTTGGATCAAATCCAAATACTTTATGCTTTCTGAATTCACGTTTTACACTTTTAATAGAAAAATATGTGTTGTACTTTTTATTTCTTTCCCACAGTGATTATTTTATCCTGGAAAACTTATTTTAGAATCCTAATAATAACTTTAGTAACTGCAAAATGTAATGTCTATTAAAATTTTGAATTCCAAAAGATTTTTCTGTTTTTTAGGTAGGAAATGTTGAGATTTGTAGGTATCAAAATCTCCAAAGCAAAGTCCTTGCTAAGTAATCACTTTTTTTTTCAGTCAGCAAAATGGTTCATTTTTATGAGTTTTACAAAAGCATGGAATGAAAAGGAATTATAAATTAACTCCTATAATTGAAGCAGAAAAATATTTAGAAAAATTAGATTTAAAACACTGAACAAATTACTACTTTCAGATACATCACCAGCATTATGTCAAAGGCACTCTTCAGAGCTGGGAAAACTGGGGACTAATAAAAAATATTTTACATAATTTTCTCGTTTGTCTTCATTTTAAAGCCTAAATTTTACCACTTTTTTTGCAAAATGCAAACATACTGGACAGACCACATCCAATGGAACCGTTAATGTTCATGTTAAATTTGCGCAAAGATAAAGCAGCAAAGAAATAAATGTCTTGTAAAATATCTGGCCTACCATCTATATGAGCCATCATTTCAGCTCCTTTGGTCATTTAATGTTTGGATAAAGAGCCCAATTTCTTATTTATTGTTATAAAGAGTTTCACTAAGCTTGCTAAAAGACCCGGGGGGGGGGGGAGACATTCCTTTGATCACAACAACTTTTAACATTAGAATCCCTGTTATGATGAGTGCCCTTCCTACTCCCAAAAATGTGATGAAAGCCTAAAAGGATTTTTACATAGAGTTGACTTTTTTCTGAGATACTGATATTGTGGCATCTGTCCCTATAGTCATTGGATAGGCAAGCTCCACATCTCTAAAGATGATCCGCATCTGTTTTGAATTCGTACCCGATGCAAATATCTTAATGGACAATTCTCTGTAATTTACTCTGATCGGATCAGAATCTTGCAAACAAATAGACTTAACTTGGTCTTAGGAAAAGGGAAAACAGTTTTTGTTGAAAATATAGGACTTGGCTAATATTTTCTTTAAAAAATTTAAAAACATAAGTGGAAAAGTTACTATTTTGAAGAGGAATAACTTGGTAAATTATTTTGTCACTGGAAAGGGGAATCAGAAACCAAAAGGAAAGCTTAGCCTATAAGTCAAAAATCTACCACCACAATACTGTGGATCATGTGAAAATGGTGCTACAATATTGTAATATCAGGAAAGGAAAAACATCTTATTTAAACAAATGTGTAAGATCTGGAAAAATATATATTTCAACTTCTGGGCAACAAGGCCTCATGAGATTAATGAAGGTCTCAAAAGGCCTCATGATTAAATGAAATTTTATTTAGCCTATCCTAGGATCAAACTTTATTAAAAACAAACACAGATTCTTGCTACTTGATGACACATTTTCAAACTATGTATTTTCATTACACTGATTACTCCTGGTAATACATTATTTATTTATGGAACTTATCATGTTTAAAATAAAACTGCAGTATGGCTTTCAACATTCAAATATTAAATTAAAATGGCACTTTTAAAAAAATAATTTGCTTTTTAAAAGATTTATAAGGCTGCCCAACTCAAAATAACATAATTCTGGGTGGCGTACATCATTAAAAAAACAATAAATTAAAAAAATGTAATAATAAACATATAAATATAAAATGGCAACCACATATAAAACAAAATGATCACTAATGTTTACATACAGCTATATAACTAGAGTATATATGTATTTTGTTTTACTCAATTTTTTTTCAATTTTTTTTGTTTAAAAGTTTTATTGGTTTTTTAACATTTTTATATTGCAGGGTAGGGTGAATGGACATTAAAAAAATATACAACGGTGCAGCATACAAAGGCAAATTCATCTTAACATATTATTACCATTTTCCACCAGGTTTGTGCGAAGTTTACATCAATCAATAATAAACATTTACTTAAATGTATAATATATTTCTTCTTTGTCAGCTTCTTCTATTCTAATCTTGCTTTACATTTCAGTCAGCATTCTGCATCTATTATCTTTTATCCTTGGATCTTAGCCTTCTGGGCGACACCACCACCCCTTCCTCCCCCACTTTCTCTCCTTGCTCCTCCCCTTCCTCCACTCCTACATCTTCTCTTTCTAGTAGGGCTCCATGCTCTTTCATAAAGGCCTCAGCCTCAGTAATAGTATTAATTTTAATTATGTTCCCTATCGTTCCATGATAACTAAGGATAATTATTAACAATCATGAAAATCAGTAAACCTTCTGGCATCAACCATCTAAACATGATTCCTTTAAGATACAAATTGTTTGACAAAAAAATTATTTCCTTCTTATATCACATACCTTTTTTTGGAATCTGTTTAAGAATAGTTATTTCTTTGCCTCTGTACCTTAGTGCCCCCCCTCTGAGTATTTCATCCCTTGTATCACTTCTCAAAAAATTTACATGAAACATTGTGTGTTTTAGCATAGTATGAATTCACCCTGTATACCTGATCAATGTCCAACTAATACGCTCTTTTTCTTTCCCTGTAAATTCTGCCAATATTGTGCACATCATATTTCTAAGGTGTTCTCCATCTTCTTCTTCTATATGCTGAAATCTGAGAAAGAAAGATGTTCTTTCTAATTCCATATGTAAAATCACGTTTTCCAAATTTTGTTTTCCCCTCTGAATGCCCCGCACTTCCCTTCCAAACCCCCCACTCTCTGCTTATTTTCATTTTTAAAAACTGCAAGGTCTTTTTTAATATCTTCTTTCATGTCGGCCATTTCTGTCTCATTGTCTCTTTAACTTGTTTCATGTCTGTCTGTCCTTGTTTCATCTCAGTTTGTCCCAGTTGCAACTTTTCCAACATTTCCATAATTTTATTCATTGTTCCTGCACCGGGTGCTTTCTGACCTTGTGGCATTCCAAAGTCCTTGCAAAAGCCTCACCAAATCCAAATGGAATAAACTGCAGAGACAAGGAGTTTTCCAAGGAAGTCCAAGCATCCAGAAGTGGAAAATCAGCAATATTTATTACAAGAGAGAGTCTCAGAGCTTCCACAAGGGGGAGCACCACCAGTCAAAGAGTTAGGTTCCTAGAAAGTGCCTTACCATCCACAACCAGGAAGTTGAGTCAGGAAGTGATGTAATCCATTGTTAATAGAGAAGGGGGAAGTCAGCCATCGCCCATTCCTGGGGGGGCAGTCAGCCCCTCACCCAAGATCCAAATCTTGCAATAAGAAACGCCTGCTTACAAATGCAGAGCACCTTCCATGTTCTCTTCCCCCCTCCCATATCCAAAAAATGGAGGGGTTGCTTCTCTCTCCACTACTGTTCCAGGGGGGGGGATGCCTCCACCCCCCCTCCTTCTCCTTCCCCAAACCTGCAAAGGTATTTCCCTTTAATTACCACTCCTCACTTTGCTTCTCTCCAAAGGCTTCCAAAGGGTCATTCTTCACCCACAGCTGCTCCACTCCTATTTTGTTTATTCCAACAAGTCCCAGGCTGGAGTGGCACAATCGGCAGGCTGCATTTGGTGCGCCGCACGCCGTCACCCTCCAGCACCTCAGGCGAGTCCGGTACAGGCCCCCAACTTGACTTGGGGGCCATCGGCGAGCCACCCCAATGACAGGCATCCTCTGCAGATCGCCTGTGCCCCGAAGGGCCCACCAGGAGGGCGAATTTTCAGGCGCTGGGGTGCGAGCTCACCCCAGATGTGTCTGCCGCCCAGCGCTACCGGAAGCGATCCCTCAATTTTTAACATTAGAATATATCAATAAAGTAACTATCTTCCCAATGCATCCTCATCTTATTTCATATGTTAATTTATATAATAAAGTAAATCACACAATGCTAAGAAATTATTTTTAAGCTATGTTCTCTCTTAACTTTCTTTTTACGTGTACAAATAAAATAGTATGGTGGGTAAACCAGAATACTAATTATGGCAAAACAAACTAAAGTAGTTACAGTGAGGAAATGTTTTTATATGGAATCATCAAAAGTCACTATCTAGGAAGCTAGGTTTTCAAATATCCAGAAGGCTTCTTTGTGCTAAATTATAATACAAAAGGAGGATCTAAAGTTGTTTACTGAGACCCACTCCTGCGGTTTATAATAAAAGGTGTAGATTACAAATGAAAGCCACAGTTCTATTCTGAATCTGTAGACTTAAACCTTTTTTAAACAAAATACCTGCTACATCATGAGCACTAAGGGTCTTCCAAATTTGCTTTTACCTTCCAGTCCTTTATTGGAATGCAGTTGTATGCCTCAACCTGTCATTTTATGTCCTAATCTGCTGCTGTATTAAAGCTACACTCCCTGTAACAAAAGTATTATGGTATTACTTTTTGTGGCTTTCTCCAGTGTCAAACTCCTCTATGCAATCTAATGCCCAAATTTTTTTTTTTACAGTACAGCAACCTTCAACACACAAATACACAAACACCCAATCCATATAGTTTATATGTAGCCTAACCACAGAGAGTCAGATTCATAACTAATAGAAAACTCATTGTTTCCATTAAGTCCAGCCAAATATAAGAAATACTGATCAGCACAAGCATTCGGGTGTTTCTATTTCCATGAAAGTCATCAGATCAATGTTCATTTTTCCCCCTTGCTTTCCCCCACTTTTCTCTTCCCTTCTCGCTTCCCTAACTTTCCTATTGTTTACTTTTGTATTTTCTTTGCATGCTATATTATAAACTAATAAAAATTGTTTTAAAAATTGAGGTTAATATTCTTAGGATACTCACAAGTAAAGTACAAACTGTATATACATTGACTTTTATATGGAGGAAATTAATCACCATATAATCATATCCATGAAGGTTTTTTCTCTTAGACATTGAGTACTTTACCACTGAGTAAGGTTCAGTAGCCAGTGTAATCCGTATTATTTAAAAGTTAATTTGAACAAATAGTAGAAGCCACAACTGTGTTTACAGAAGTTGTTACAATAGTCAACTTATGCAAATAAAAAATAAAGCCACTTCATTTTTATCTGCAGTAGCAGTATATAATCTCAATCCATGTATTGCTTTATTTCATTTTTCAGATTTTAAAACCAACCATTAAAATATATTCTCTTCTGTTTTCTTTTGGTCTGTTTCTCTAAGGTACAAAGAAATATTAAAACAATGTAAAATGATGATGAAGCAGAATAACATCTTTCACTGTAAAAATTAAAGTAAGAAGAAAGAATACAGATTATTTGCATTTTTTAAAAAAAATGTGATTAGGGGAAATTGCCTAGAAAAGTTCATGCTAAAGAGATAGATAAGAGAATGGGAGCTCAGAATGAGGATTTATGAGTTCAGTGCAAACTATACATGATCAATATATAAATTACAGAAATAAATCTAAAAAACAAAAGAGTGGACCAAAGAAACTGAAAATAAATAAACTGTGTCATTGCTCCTAAAAGTAGTGGAACTCCAGATGGGACATCTTAGGACAGTGAAGATGAACCTTTCTCTCATTGCGTGCCAGAAGTGTGTGTGCACACAGCATACGTGTGTGCCAACACCCATAACGCAATGCAAACTTTGCCATGAGCACACAGCCTCCCATGCTCCCCTATGCATGCATCCCGCATTACATATGCAGTCCACACCCATGCACTTCACCACCCATGCGCTACGTTTTGGGCCTGGAAAGTTGTCATTCCGAGGCAGGACTGTTTGGCCCAACTGATTCTTGCTGTGTCTGTACGTGGTGGGCTTTCTCGTGAGCTGGTGAGGCCGCACGGTTACCACAGTGGCTTGTAAAGCCCGGGCTTAGCTTCTGGGCCGCAAGGTCCAAAGCCAGCAGCAGCTTCTTCCTGTCACTCAGCCCTTGCCTTGGGGTGAATTTTTCCACATTTAGCCCTGAACACTCTGCATCTGCTCAGAGGCAGTCTGAAGTCCTCTGGATCAAAGTATTTGCATTGGAAGAAAAGGAAATTTCCAGAAGCAGCAGACTGATCAGGGTGAGGGGGCAGCAGTGGCAAGGATGGCCAGTCAGGAAGCGATCATGATCCCTAATGGGAGAGGGTTGCACCAACCTTTGCTGGCACAAACGGCCTGCCAGCCTTACGCTCTGAGCAGCGTCCACCCATGCTAGTTATGCTTGGACTTCCAGCGATATTAGAAGCCTGGTCGGCAAGCTGTGTGGATGGTGCTGAACTTTTCCTATCAGAGGCTCTGAATCAGCACCATAGCGACTCCGGAGTGTGGTGAAGCAAAGGTGGACAGTCTAGCAGGTAGAGGGAGCCGCATTTCCCTTCCCTGACCTGGAAAGCCCTCTCAGCCGATGGCAAGGAACAGGGCAGCAAAACATGGCTGCCACAAAGCCTAAGACAACCAGAATACACAAGGCTGAGCAGGAGAAGAGAAAGTGAGTGGCTTGTGAACTAAACAAAAGAATAATTTGAAAAAATTATATATTCAAGAAATATGAGGAGGAATCATACTAGGACTATTTGCTAGTGGCAGAATAAGCACATTTATAGCAAAAATATTATAATATTTAAAAAGAGAAACTTTTTAAAGGAAACAGTAAAAAAATTGAATTCTCAAAAGTGACGATGCGACACTGAAAGGTATTAAAAAATCCTGGAAATTCATTTGGAATGTGTTCTTATTTTACTACTATTAAATTTTATTATGCCCACCTATAGGATTTACAATTTAAAATGAGACTAGAACTTAGAACTGAAGGAGTTATGTTGTTTCTTGGGATTAGGCCACCACTCACCATAGGTGTTGTTTCATCAAAGGAAAGCATGTGTTTGGTTTAAGGCATTCCTAAAAGATGTTTTCTGCACATTGACTCACATGCTCAATCATATTCTGCCCTTCAAAACTGGATCTGTGCAGTTACTACATCCTATTCAATGTAGAATAGTGAATAGTGTGGAAATAGTGAAATAGAAAATAGAAATAGTGACACCCAAAGGAGCTTTTTCAGGAGGCACCTGGACTTTGTTTTTTGTTTGAAGACATTTTGTTTCTCATTCAAGAAGCTTCTTCAGCTCTGACAGGATAGTGGGGAATGGAATAGAAGCATCTTTGGGACAACCATAACCTGGATTATTGAAAATCTTTACAGACTTTTAGAAATAGTGAAACATAGAAAATTTATCATAGTCATTCCAAAAAGGAAATGTCAGTCACTTAAAGTAGAATGACTTATATTGTGAATGTTAGATTTTAAAAGACAGCTTTAGGTTAGCAGGACAATCCTACAGAAATAAAAAAAGCTATTGTTTGTATTCCTGTCCTGGCCTTAGTTGTAGTTGTACTGAATTATTAATGTACAGAACTGATGTATCATCAAACCCAATGTACACTTTGATTTGCTTGATTTCATCTATAATTCTCACACACATAATTTATCTTGAGCTATAAAAGAATATAAAACAAAGTACTGTCAAAGCCAACTTGATGGCATGAATGATGAGATTACTCTAAATGGAAAATCTTTTGTAAAACTCCTTAGTGCTTATAGTCAATTTATAGTATTCAGTTTTTTCTTTCTGGTCAATATTCTCAATCTTGAGTTTATTTCCACATTATAAATATTCACATAGATGTCTGGCTATATTAAATATCAGATTACATTGCGGAGGATAAAAGATTGTTTTAAAAAGTAAGAAACTTGCAGATACATCTGGTTCCAAAGAACAAAGCTGACTGACTTGAATCAATTCATCCACACATAACATTTTTAAGTACTCAATGTAGCAAATGTCATTGACACAACTGAGTCTGGAATGGCGCAGGAATGGGCAAATTCTCTTAACCGCCCAAAATGCACTTTCAGAACTATTAATGTTACTTTAACAGATCATCACTTTACCCAAAAAGAAAACAGAGGGAAGGATGACAAAATCCACTGCTCAGCAGCATGTTTTCATTTTTCTTAAATTTCATTTCATAGTCATTATATAAAAATCATTCACAGGTGTTTCACAGTGCATGTGAATATGCACCATGTTCACTAGTAAATCTCAATGAGTCAAATGAATACAATCTCTGCATTTCAGGAATTGCACACTCTTAAAAAGCTTCTCACTTCTATTTTTTAAAAAATGCACTCGTTTTCCCATTTCCTCAAAATATCCACATAGAGTTAATATCATATTTTATTCACTGGAAACAGTCTTTAACGTAACACCATAAGCAGAGGCAGTCATCAGGAGTCAAACTCAACCACAAGACATTTTTTACATTGGAATACAAATATGAAAATATTTTCCAGAAGTATACATTAAGTTTAGCTGATCATTAAGAATGCAGAACTCACTGCAAATCAGAGGTGGCATTCAGCATGTTCTGACCATTTCTGGAGAACCTGTAGTGGAATTTTTGAGTAGTTCAGAGAACTGGTAACCAACTCTGACTGGTCCCATCCCCCATCTATTCTCTGCCTCCCAAGTCCCAGCTGATCGGGAGGAAATTAGGATTTTGCAGTAACATTCCCCTGGTGTGGTATGAGAATGGAGATTTTACAGTATTCTTCCCCTGCCATGCCCACCAAGCCACAACCACAGAATAGACGTGCTTACCTGAACATTGCTCTCCTTGGGCTGCGGGAGAGTCCAAAGCAGTGGGCGATTACTAAGTCCTATTGGCCAGAGACTGAACTAAAATTTGAATACTGACTTCTCCTCTTCCTCCTGCCTCCTCTGTGTTCCAGTTCATTAGTGAAGAACTCTGCTCCGAAGGAGACCAATTGGAAAAAAACAGAACAATTAACCAAACAGAACAACAAAGAAACAGTCCCAGAACCTGGAACTCCAACTAGGGAGGGTTGGACTCTCCCGCAGCCCAAGGAGAACAATGTTCAGGTAAGCACAACATTTATTCTCCCTTGGGCTGCTTGGACAGTCCAAAGCAGTGGGATATAGCCAAGCTAACTGACACTAGGGTGGGAATTATTAGAAGAAGAAGCCGGGACTGGAGCAGCAGGAAGAACTTGTTGAAGGACCCTGCGACCAAACGAAGTTTCAGCTAAGGCATACATATGAATTTTGTAGTTTTTGATAAAGGGTGAAGGCGTCGACCAGGTAGCCACCCTGCAGATATCTTGAATAGAAGTCTGGGTAGACCAGGCCGCTGTGGTAGCCGCACTCCTTGTGGAATGAGCAGTGACGTTGATGCCCCTGATGTTCATATGCCATAGAAATAGAAGCCCTGAGCCAGCGTCCAATGGTATTGGAAGAAACCTTGTGACCCAGGGAACTGGCATGAAAGGAAACAAAAAGCGATTCAGACTTTCGAAAGATCGGCGTCCTATCGATGTACTTGCGTAAAGCCCTCCATACATCCAGGAGATGCCATTTGCGCTCCCTGGAGTCCTTAGGCTGAGGGGAGAAATCTGGTAGGATGATCTCTTAAGCACGGTGAAACCAAGAATTTACTTTGGGTATGAAAGATGGATCAAGTCTGAGGACAACCCGCCCAGTCGGAATGAAAAATGCATAAAAATCAGACCTGACTGAAAGTGCAGCGAGCTCTGACACACGGCGAGCTGAGGTAATAGCCACCAGAAAGACTACCTTGAAAGACATGAATTTGAGATAGCTGGTACCCAGAGGTTCAAAAGGAGACTTCATAATGGCCTGCAGGACCAGAGACAAATCCCAAGAGGGGTACCTATGCACCATAGGAGGCCGAAGATTGGAAGCTCCCTTGAGGAAACCCCTGATCCTCTTCTGTTGGGCAAGGGAATGGATTCCTGGGCAATGTATGATAGTTGACAATGCTGCTACTTGTCAACGTAGTGTATTGGTGGCCAACCCTTTATGTAGGCCCTCCTGAAGGAACTGCAGAATTTGGGGAATAGAGGGCTGAGTGGGGGAAACCTTCGCTAAAATATACCAGCGGCGAAAGGCCTTCCAAGTTGCCTCGTAGATCCGTGTGGTCGAAGGTCTGCGAGCTGTGAGGATGGTGTCAATGACCTCAGGAGGAATTCTTTCCACCTTCAACATCTCCCACTCAATCTCCAAACGGCCAGTTGGAGCCACTGGGGTTCCGGATGCAGAATCGCTCCCTGTCTGAGTGAAACTAATTCTGCTGGAATTTTTCAAGGGGGACCGATGGAGAGGTCCATCAGATCTGCAAACCAGCTCCTTCTGGGCCAGAAGGGGGCCACAAGGATCAATTCCGCCTCCTCTTCCAACATCTTCCTGATGACCCTGGAAATTAGGGGAATCGGGGGAAAGGCATAGAGTAGACCTGGTGGCCACCAACAGCGGAGAGCATTGCTCCCTTCTGCAGAGAAGCACTGGAACCGAGTGAAGAACCGTGTCAAATGAGCTTTTGTGGGAGAGGCGAATAAGTTGACTTGAAGAAGCCTGAATCTTGTCATGATTTGATAGATGTTGGGATCAAGCTGCCATTCCGATTCATCTATGGTACTGCGGCTGAGCCAGTCCGCTTGAACGTTGGAGACCCCGGAAATGTGATCTGCAATGAGGGAGTAGAGGTGAGTCTCCGCCCAGGTCCCCAGGTCCTGTGCTTCCTTCATCAGTGCTCTGGAACGGGTGCCCCCTTGGCGATTCACATGAGCCTTGGCTGTCACATTGTCCACCAGCAACAGGACATGTTGATCGGTCAGAAGACTCTGAAAACGTCTGAGTGCAAATCGAGCGGCTTTGAGCTTGAGCCAGTTGATATCGTGTTGGAGTTCCTGCTGTGACCAACGACCCTGAGCCATCTGGTTCAGGCAGTAGGCTCCCCATCCGAAAAGGCTTGCATCCAAAGTGACTGAGACTTGTTGGGGTTCTTGGAACGAACAACCCCTTTTCAGAGCTGGAGAGAGCCACCAACGTAGAGACTGCTTGGTCTTGGATGGAAACTGAATGAGTCGGTGCGAACAAATGGTTCCCGTCCACTGACTAGGAAGGAGCAACCACTTAATTTGTTTGGGAGTGAAGTGGCACTATGGAAATACAGGAAATCATTTTTCCCAGTAGGTGAGGTAGATGTAGAAGAGACACACGCTTCAGGACTTGTACCCTCCTGATGGAAGAGCGAATGCTGGATAGACGCTCTTGTGATAGGAAAACTTGACACCGTTGAGTATCTATCTTTGCCCCGAGATGGACTAAACTGGTAGTCGGCTGAAAATGGCTTTTCTCCTGATTCACTGTAAATCCATGAGCTTCGATCACCTGAATGGTGAACCGCAGGTCTTCTTTGGCCTATGAGTATGTTGGTGACTGGACAAGAATGTCGTTCAGGTAGCACTGGATGCGGATTGACTGCATCCATAGCTGAGCAGGCAACACATCTAGAATTTTCGTGAAAACCCTTGGGACGGATGAAAGACCGAATGGTAGAGCTTTGTATTGAAGGTGATGCCCCATGTAGCAGAATCTGAGGAAGTGGCGGTGAGAGGGTCTGATTGGAACATGGAAGTATGCCTCCCGGAGATCCAGAGAAGTGAGGAAATCTCCCTGATGAATGCTGCCTAGGATGGTGTGAAGGGATTGCATCTTGAAACGCTGGTATTGGATATGAGTATTCAGGTTCTTGAGATCCAGAATGGCTCTGGACCCCCTGGATTTCTTGTCCACCAGAAATAGGATTGAGTAGAAACCTGACCCTCTGTGTTCCTCTGGAACATACTCGATCGCCTGTATCGATAAAAGATGTTGAATCTCCTGCCACACCTTGTGTCTTTTGGAAGGATTCTTGGGAACTGAGCAATGTATGAAACGGTGAGGCGGAGCAGTGTCGAATTCTAGGGTCAGTCCGAGGGAAATGGTTTGAATGACCCAAGCATCGGATGTGGTGTCCTGCCATTGATGTAGAAACTTGGCAAGATGCCCCCCAATGTGTTGAGAATTGATTGAGTCACTTTCCTCTACGGAAAGGTTTGGAGTTGGATCCTCGAAAAGGTCTCCGTGTCTGAAATTGTCTGTTGCGATCCCCAAAGGACTGCCTGTTGGAAAATCTGTCCCAAGAATGATTGAATTATCTCTGCTGCGAGAAAGAACAATATCCATAGTCCTGGTTGCGAAAGGACTGCCTACGATAGGGAAGGGAGGAAGCCCTTCTGTCACTGCGCCGTGAAGATTGTGGCAGAACCTTCCTTTTGTCCTTATCTTCTATGAGAGCTGATGTGAGGGCCTCACCAAACAATGCATCGCCCTTGAAAGGAGCTGAGGCCAGTTTCTACTTGGCTTTCATGTCTGCCTGCCAGTGCCGGAGCCATAACAGTCTACGAGATGTAACGTTTGAGGCTAGGGCTCTAGAGACAAATTTTGCAGAAGTGAGGGTAGCGTCTGCAGAAAACTCAGCGGCAGCAATTAGTTTCAGGAGATCCTGATGCAAGCGTGCATCTCCAGGTGAGGCTCTTCTTTGGATTTTTGCCAGAGTAAGGATGTTCTGGCGAAAAATGAGACCGCAGTAGCTGATCATATGGCCCAAGAGGCAGCCAAATGAGTTTTGCATGTAGCCATTTCTGCACGTCTATCTTCCGCGCGTAAGCCATCAGCAGAATCTGATGGCAGGATGCTGGAAGAAGCTAGGCTTGCCACTGGACTTTCAACAGGAGGGAGTACCAGAAGATCCTCCAATTGCTTCTCCACAGTGTACAATTTCTTATTCATACTGCTAGGTGCCACCACTGAACCGGGGAGTGACCATTGGCGTTGTACGGTAGAAATGAAGAACTTCGGGGATGAAATGGCATCTTAGTCTGAAACAGGCTCCGTGAAGAGACGATTGTTTGGATCTTGAGGATCAGCTGATCCCTCTTTTGCCACCTTAGAAGCTTCCGTTTTGTCAGTAGCTTTTGCCTTGCGAAGTAGGGTCTTAAAATGCTCATATTTGAAAAGATTGGTTGTGGAAGGTGCCTCGACAGGGCCTCTTCTTCATCTGAAAAGGTGTATCCAAACATATCTTCTTCCTCCATGGAGTAAGTCTCGCTATGACAGGAAGGAGACGGGGAATGATGGTCCCTGGACCTGTAGTACCTGGCCATGCTGCGGACTGAGGCAGATGGGCGGGATGTTGCCCGAGGTGCTGAAGAATGTCCAATGCCCCATTGTAGTAATGCGGAGTCAATGCCTTGAGCAATGGAACATGTGATCAAGTCTTGTACATCCTTGGGCAAATTTGTGGAAGAAGATTCCGTGTCTCTCAAGCCAACAGCTATTGCCGTGAATGTGGCTGAAGGTTGTGAGGGTCTGCTGGGAAGATCACTGATCTGTCTGACCTCAGCGCTATCTTCATCCTCCTGAACTGTGTTGGGAGAAGGAGGGGACCAACCGTAATTAACTGCATGATGTACTTGAGCTGATGTTTGCACCACTGAATTGGCTTGAGATCCCAAACTGCTTGAGGGACTGATGTCCCTAGGGGCCTGTGCCTGTTTTTGGACTTTTGCAAATTGTTTTTCAAGAGCCCTCTCTCTCCTTAGGGAATCTTTGTCAATGCCCTTGTTTGGGGCTGTCTTTGCTGACTTGGATCTCGTTGAATTTGCCCTGAACCTTTATCTGCTCCTCATGGGCTCAGCAGTTTGCTTGGAAGCATCTCTGAGGGGAGACACCGACCTGCTACGATCACCCATAATGCTATCCCTCCAACTGAGTAACTGTGCCTCTCGATGTTCTTTCTACCCCTGGTAGAAGCAGAGATCGCGCGAAGAAATAGGGTTCCAATATGGCGATCGAAAGTGAAACCGGAGGAGAGCCAGCAAGCAAGAAACGGAACTTGCTTTTGATATAAGGCTGAGGCGCAGAATCGGCGATACGAAACCTATGCAATGCAGTTTAGGCATGGTGGAGGGGAGGGTGGCGAACGGGTCCGGCGCTACACCCCTGAAAGGCTACCCCCTTATGCTCAAAACGGTCCCCGCGCTGCAGAATCAGTGGGAGGCAAGCGAAATACGACTCTGAAAAGCAACCTCCAATAACTAAAATGGAAATGAAGTTCTGTGCTACGGCTTCTTACCGTACCCAGTGGTGATTCAGAGGGTCCCGCTGTTTGCCAGAAAGGCACGCCGATCAGCTGGGCTAGATCGGGCTTTCAGCTGCTTCAGTAGAAGTTTGTGAATGAATTAAGTCTTTTGAGAAGTTTGGGGAAAGCTCAGATGTAATTTTTGCTAGAAGAAGAAACAAAGTAGCGGAGCGAGGAAAACTAAGTCTCTATCGGCCGGACTGAACTAATGAACTGGAGCACAGAGGAGGCAGCAGGAAGAGGAAGAGGCAGTATTCAAATTTTAGTTCAGTCTCTGGCCAATAGGACTTAGTAATCGCCCTCTGCTTTGGACTTTGCAAGCAGCCCAAGGAGAACCAGTAGTAAATAATTTTGAATCCCACCACTCCTGCAAATATATGTGATCTGTCTATATTGAATTTTACAAAGGGGTCTATCATTAATAAAATACTAAAGGCCTTAGAGCAAGCTCACCAATGAAACATAATGCTTGAATACAAGATGATTCAATTAGTGCAGAGAAATCAATGATATTCTAACATAAATGGTTTAGGAAATCAAGGTAGTAGGGAGGCAGCATTCAAAAGCAGTGACTATGAAGCACTCATTTTCAAAGCCTTACCACAAATTATACCAGATAAACCCCCTGAACCACTGGGAAATCAGGTTACAAATTTACATTTAAATTTTGTTTTTGAAATTTTAGAATATGATTTTTTAATTGGATGGCATAGGCCCTGATATTTTTATACTAAAAAATTTTATACTAAGTCCACTGAACTGAAAACAAGTTCAAATTCTTTAAAGGAAAAAAGGTGAACCACTTCATGTACATCTTAGACTATATAACACTTCTTAAAATGCCATTAGCTGTCTCTGTAAATGGTTATTCAACACCCAACAGAGTTGAACAGAGAACTTTAACCTAAGACTGTCTACTGTTGACCTCACCCCATTCCTAAGAGGTCTGTAAGGGGCATGCATAAGTGTGCCAGTGTGCCTACCGTTCCTGTCCCAATGATCTCTTTATTTGTATTCATTTTTGTATTCAATTCATGCTCATACTTACATATATTACATAATATGTAATCGACAAAATAAATAAATAATAAAAAAATAGGATTATGCATACACATACACAAAATTGCTTTAAGCAACCTTATGGCATGAATAAAAAATTTGAAAAAGTTTAAAATTAGATTGTTTATCATTATTCTTCAAGGCGAGATGGGAAGAAAATAAATTTAACGAATAAATAAAAATAATACTTTCATATGGACTATAAATGTTCAACAGAACTGAAGAAGTTTATTGGATAAAAAGGGAATGACTTAAAAGGAAAAACAAAGTCCAGTTGCCTTTTGAAAAACCACATTTGACACAACCATGACCTGGATGACTGAGAATCTCCATTGACAAATGTTCAATATTTTCAAAGTAATTTTGCTAAAGCAATGGAATATCTTAAATTGTATATACTGTTTTTATGTTTCAATATTTTGTTTCTACACCACTCAAGAGTCCCTCTGTGAAAAGGATGGGCAGTTTTAAAATTTGATACAAATATATTTTAGCATTTAAATAAATTAAAAGCTTCTCCATTCTCCTAAGCTGCTGGAACGTCATTCATACCGGGTTCTGCTCCGTCTGAACTTTCACTTTTCTATTACTCTGGTTCTAAACAACAAAAATCAGACATGTTTAACTTGTTTCATAAACAACTTAGTAATGGTCAATCAGGTCTGTGTGCTGATTTTCATAGCCTGTCTACATGAAGTGTAAGTACTTGCAAATAATCATCTGCAAAAGCCTGAATGATAGACAAAATTTAAAACACTTTAGAGCTTTCCTAAAATTGCTTCCGTCAGGCTGCCGCTGCTGCAGCAGATGTTAGCTGTTCAACTGCACAGACGACACAGTTCATGACTTTTCCGAGACGGCTGTGTGCCACATCTGTACTTGATGAAAAGAGTACAGAAGAGTGGCAGACAAGAGAAAGTGTTAGAAAGGCAGACAGCAGCTTGGGCCAAATGAATTGTCTTCAACACTGGGGGAACTAAAAATAGATGTGCAACTCACACTTTGGCAATCTCTTTGCCCAGTCTTATCGTGGACTCAGCCTATCATTTTATCATCTTATCATGGACTCAGCCTATCACAGAAAAACTTCCTGCCTGCACAAACTTCAACTGAGAGAAAATAAGTCTCTCCAAGAAGCAAAGAGTTCACACCAAGGCGACTGCCTGGAGCGTCATTTGCCAAAGAATCTCATTTTGATTTTCATTAACTGGGCTGCTATCCAGGTTCATCTGGGCCCCAGAGGAAGGCAACACTTATGTTTAGACCGCACAACAATGACATAACATTAACAGATTTACATATGCAAAAACTGTGAAGCAACAGGCATTCCTCCTCCACTGACCCACAGCTTGTTCTGGCTGCCGAATTATAGTATTCCCTGCTTAGGCCCCATAACCAAGTGGGCGTCATGCGACTACCATCTGGATACCACTTTACTTAAAGCTGGCATCCTTTCGGTAAGAGGCAAGCTGGCAGCAAGAACGAAAGGAATAAACTGCATCATTCAGTTAACATCCACTTGCTTTGCGGCTGTTAAAAAATCTATGACTGAATAATAATTTGATTATTCCTTTAGCCAATATTGTCAGCCAAACTGTAACGCATGCTGCAAGAATGTCATCTTGCAACGCTTTTATTAGAATTAAATAAGACATTAAAAAATAATAATTAAACAGAATGCAATGTGTGCTAGGGGAAGTAAAAGGAAAGATTAGGACAATGTAGGTCTAAAAATAAATCAATCATATTAACAATAGGTAAAGAATTTGGAGCATTTTTAAAATTATTATTAACCATGCAATCTAGGTAAATATTAGCTAAATAGCTCAAGCACTGGCTACCTGTGCTGAAGGGAGAAAATAGGGTTTGTTTGAAAGCTTGTTAAGGCTTGAACATAATTCAACTTCCTGCCAATCAGCTGTACTTCTCGTGTGACATCTTAATATCCACATACTTAACATTTCCTCCTATCTTAATACAGCTACGTTCATGGAAATCTCTATGAAAAAAGGAACTGAAATCGTAGAAATAAAGCTTAAGCTTATACTTTTATAAAGAGCAAAGCCTTCGGAAGCAACTTTCTCTTTGGATCTAGGGTTGTTTGGGTTTTGTTTGGGTTTTTATTTGTAAATTAAGCAATCAATAGTAATCAAAGCTTCCCTGAAGCATTCTCAGAATGATAGGAAGCAGACACAAGACACATCTCAACAATAACCCTCTTTGAAAACGAAGCAAATACCTTGCTTGGTATAAAGATTCTATTATGTTGCAAAGATAGCAAGTATTTGCATTTGCATTTATACTCATAAACAGCCATTTCAACACGATTAATAGCCAAGAGATACAAAAACTGCTGAGCAGAGGTCAGCTTCTTACTCACTGCTTTTTGAAAATGTTGGAAAAAGGATTCTGAAGTGGAGAAATAATTTAAGATAAAAGATAGTAAGTGGGGAAATTGGAGTTCATTAGTATCGCTCTCCCAGAACTGACAAATGTATGACAGCATCTGAGATCTTTATGATGCATTTAGCCCATCTTTCAAACATGCTGTGGCAGCCATGAGCTTGCACTCTGCACCCTGGGTTAACTAATACAAAATCATATAATGGGAGTAAAAGGGTAAGAGGTGAAAAAAAATGATATTTTCTCAATGTTCCCCTTTTTCTCAAGCGCGCACTTTCAAAATCTAAATTTGTACAGCAACAATTCACCATTGTCTTCATAAAGCTAATAATAATAATGATAAAATAGGGTGAAGTATTCTTTTAACATTTTCTTCCCTGCGAAATGCATTTGTAAGCTTCTTTTGAAGAAAGATACAAAATTGTGATGGATATCTGTTACAAATAACTATATTTCAAAAAAATATATTTTAGAACTTGGAACTATGCAAAAATAACAATCAATTTTATTACAAAATGATTTTATTAGGAGGTAGGACCTAATTGCTTTGGGGGAGTTTTAGCTAAGAGGATAAAGAATTTATATGATAGATTCAAAATTGCATAAATGATGTGAGAACCGAGCTCAACAAGAGTTTTTTTTCCATTTCTTCTCTGAAGATTAGACTCTATTTATTTAAGTTATGAGAAAACCAAGATTGCTAAAAAATTTATCAGTAATGTAATATGTAGGTTGAACTGTACCTTTTATACCCTGCCACCTTTTATTTATAAATTTTTGAAAGGAAAGGATAGTACCAGTCAGTGGTGGGTTTCAAATTTTTTTACTACCGGTTCTGTGGGCATGGCTTGGTTGGTGTGTCAGGGGAAGGATACTGCAAAATCCCAATTTCCTCCCAATCAGCTGGGAGGCAGAGAATAGATGGGGGGGGGCAGTACCATGACTTTTTCCCTTTTGCTAAAGTGGATGTGGGCGTGGCCAGCCCGTGAAACATCCAGCCAACAGATGTGAGTTTGACACACCTGATTTAGATCATAAACTAATTCATTTGGCTTCAAAGAAGCTATTATGCCAATGGATTTTTAAAAGAAGTCTACACAAGTACTAGGTATGTTAATTTTATTTAAAAAATGGGCTGGAGGAAAAGAACAATTTTCTTCTTTCCTGTGTAGAGTGGTCCAAGTACAGACTGAGGCACCATGACTTTATGAGTAAACATCAGAAAGTGCAGCAGAATGATGTAACTTTTTTTTTGTACCATTAATTTTTGGACAACCCTTTGCGCACACCCACACATGTACACAAAATGGAGATGATATACCAATCAACCTTACGGGTTCTTCTAAGTTTGACTAAAATCTGATTCATGCAAAAGCACATTAACTTTCACATTGTGTTTTTCTATATATAAAGGGTCTTAAGGGCTTATCTTAGCAGTAAAACATGTAGGTTGGAAACGACACTGATTCTTTTCCACCCCCACAATCCATTCCTCTTGATCAACTGTACTAGCACTCTTCCCCATGCCCAACTCATTTTCGTGATCAAAATTAAAAAGCTAAGAAAAAATAGCAAACTTGATAAGATGGGTTTAGATTTAGGACATTTCTCCCACATGTTTTTACTTTTATGATGTTATACCTCTTTCTTTCATACAAGTATAGCAACCCTAACTCTAACTCTTTCTTTTTTAAGGTTATACTGTGAAATTTGAATGTCATTTCTTTTATAGTTAATCAGGACTTCACCACTGTAACTTTGTACTGCAGGAGTTTTTTTTCCTTTTGAAAGTAAGAATAGGGAAATGCATCTTTAAAACTTAAAAGGTTAACTCCTGAAGCCTTGGTGGCGCAATGGTTAGAGTGCAGTACTGCAGGCTACTTCTGCTGATCACTGGCTGCCAGCAGTTTGGCAGATGAAAGCTCACTAGGCTCAAGGTTGACTCAGCCTTTGATCCTTCCCAGGTTGGTAAAATGAGGACTCAGATGATTGGAGGCAATATGCTGACTCTGTAAACCGCTTAGAGAGGGCTGTAAAGCACTGCGAAGCGGTATATAAGTCTAAGTGATACTGCTACCAAAGAAAAGCGATGACCAAGGCTGTCAGATGTACATACGTAATTTTCCAAACATCACTGGATTCAACAGTTAAGCATATCTTAACAAAATACCAAGAAATGGATAATTATTTTTATTATCAACAATATATAGTTAGTCCTTGACATGATCACAATTGAGCCCAAAATTTATGTTGCTAAGAGAGACAATTGTTAAGTGAATTTTACCCCATTTTACAACCTTTCTTGCCACAGTTGCTAAGTGAATAACTACAGTCAGTTGTTAAGTTAATAACATAGTTTTTAAGTGAATCTGACTTCCCATTGACTCTGTTTGTCAGGTCATGTGACTCCAGGACACTACAATCTGAATTCTGATGACATGACTATGAAGATGCTACAACGGTTTGTGAAAAACAATCATAAATCACTCTTTTCAGTACCATTGCAACTTCAAATGGTCCCTAAATGAACTGTTGTAAGTCGAGGACTATCCCTAACTATCATTAAAAATATTCTCGAAAAAAATATCTAAATTTTGAAAGG
>JANHFP010002062.1:111516-127796 GCA_032468135.1 Calamaria suluensis | reverse complement strand
AATGTGAAACTGGCTGTACACCGCCCCGAGTCCGGAAGGAGAGGGGCGGTATATAAATCAAATTAAATAAAATAAATAATTCTCTTTAGAGACTCTCTGTGTCTGGCTCAAGGAGGAGGAAAAATAATTGTAATGAAGTATTCTGTTTTTAAAAGATAGATGATGCAATCATGTTTCAAATAGATTTTGAAGAACGGAAATAATGAGGTAAGACATCTATTTGCCTAAAGTCAAGTTACATAAATAAAAAAAATGGCTTCTTTCAGAAGGACATCCAAATATTTTCAGTAGCAATTTTTTTTTTGCAAAAACTACATTAGAAATAATAGAATTTCATATTCATAATATCATATTGGAAAACCATTTAAAAATTCTCTTTAAGGTTTTTTTAATGACTTTTAAAACATTGATCTGACCCAAAGGGCCAATATATTTTGTTTCTATCTGTGTTGAGGAAAGTAGGAAGTTACTTTTTCTATAGCTTTTTGTCCTGTGCTCCCCAATTTTTCTTTCTCCCTGTCCCCCTTTTTCCCCTCTAAATTAACATATTTTTACATTTCTAATGTTTTACTTGTTGTCCATCAATACATTTCCTGTAGATGGGTACATTTCCAAAATACCAATACACGTCCAATGCTTACTGATCGGTTTGTTTCAGTGTTAGCTGATTTCAATTTTTTAAATTTTAAATCATTACATAATTTGCTGGTAAAATAATGCAAAGTGAGTGGGGGTTTATTTTTTTGATGAAATGTGTTTGTTCTTTTGATTACAGTTAAATCTCAGAAAATTTAATTCTGATGATACTGAAAAGGGTTCGGGGGATGTGTGAATGTGAAAAATCCAGAATCATTGCATTACTCTGTGAACATAGACTGTATCCCTGGTTTAAATTGTATAAACCCTGCTTGTTGGTTTGGGGTTGGGCAGCCAGTAAATTTAAAAACATAAATAAATGAGATGCAAACAGCATGAATGAAAAAAGTGTATAGGTTAGTGTGCCTGCAACCCAAAATCTAACCATAGAATTGCCCATAGTATTATTTTGAAGTATCATATATAGTAGGGTATGAAATAGCATTATCAAACATAGAAGGAGGCATTAAAGATAGACAAGAGTCCAGGCAGCAATACCTAAATGTGTTCTTTTAGAAATTCCTTGTACAAGTGGCTGCCTGGGCTCTTGTACATATTTGAGTTAGCAACTGTGTGTGACCAGAGAGTCTACCAGGCAGTAGATTGTAATCACACTCAATTGAACACTATTACATTCTCACTATACAGCTTTCCTGTCAGTGTGAGATTGGGCTGGGGTGAAGTATGCATTCTTATTGCCTCTCTACAGCCCTTTTACAAACACCCAAAGGAAATCTTTACAGTAATCCAAAGAGACGCTTTTGTGTGTAATGATATGTGTCTGTGCACTAACATTCTGAATTTTAAAATCATTGAACATAATGGCCATTTTGAAACTTTCATAATATCCAGAAGCAGAATGCCATACATCACAGTGGGCTACTCTACTCAAGGAGCAGAGAGGGGGTATAGATAATAAAAAAACTTGTTCATATGATTTCATCAGCCAAATAGAGCATGTTTTGCCAGGTCCTTTATTTTTAATAACCAATCTTTCACTTATTTCACGTGTTTTGTTTTCTGAGCCTGAAACTGACATTGAAATCTGTCTATACCTGATCCAAGCACTATTAAATGTATTAAATGGTTATTCCACTGTCTGAAAATTCTTTATCATCCTAAACAAATTAAAACCACAAGAAAAGCTACATTTACTTTAATATTTTTACAAACATATTTTTTTCTGCACATATAGTTTTCTCAAATACTTGTATTCATAATACAAATTTCCCAATCATACACATACAAGTATTTTTTTGAGTTTTATGAATTTTCATTTTGCTTGAAAGCCCTGAGATATATTTTTTGACATCACTTCCTCTAAAACAGTTCTGTTTCTTCAATAACTTTTCCATAGAAAGTTATAGTGGTACCTTTCCTTCCTGAATACTATAGTTTTTAATGTCAACTAACATTCAAGTCTATGACACACTAAACTGGAAAATATTTTTGTCTCTTAGCTTATAAAATAAACCATATCTCCGCTTTCCCATATAAATAGCTTTTACCCAAGGTAATGTTACAAGGAATGTAACTGATGAGAATAATTAAATATCACTGATACAGGATTGATGTCTAGAGCAAATCCCTGCTTAGTGCAAAAACATTATTTTGTATTTTATTCTCCCACACCCTTCATAGATTTCCTGTAAATAATCTTCTGCTCATAAACAACTATCATATAATTCTATTCCTTTGGAGTAAGTTTAGGTATATTGATGGATGGAATTAAATAGAGGAGGAGAGGGAGAGTACTTTATTATCTACTGAATCTTGGAATGTGGGCTTGGATCAATAGCCTTTGTAGTTAAGTATAAAAATCTCTGTAAAGACCGGGCTAAAGACAAATAGTTACACAATTACAGAATGGCCTGATTTCTTGACCAACACAATGTCTTTATTGCTTAAAATCCAGCACCCTCTCCTCACTTTCTGGAAAGAATATGATAATAAGCTCCACACTTAATTCCACTGCATCATTTTGGAACAGGACAGTTGAAGGGATTTTTGCTGAATTTCAATTGTTGCTGAAATACTTTTAGACTCACAATTTTTATTGTTATTGTTAGCTGCAAAGTCGTGTCCGACCCACCACTACCCCATGGACAACATTCCTCCAGGCCTTCCTGTCCTCCATCATCCTCTGAAGTCCATCCAAGCTCACTCCTGCTGCTTCAGTGACTCCATCCAGCCACCTCGTTCTCTGTCGTCCCCTTTGGCCCTCAATTTTTCCCAGCATTAGGTTCTTCTCCAGTGAGTCCTTCCTTCTCATTAGGTGGCCAAAGTATTTTAGTTTCATCTGTAGCATCTGACCTTCTAAAGAACAGTCCGGGTTGATCTCTAGGACTGATCGGTTGAATTGCCTTGCAGTCCAAGGGATTCGCAGGAGTCTTCTCCAGTACCAAAGTTCAAAGATGTGTATTAATGCTTCAGCTGCTGATGAAAACAAATTTTAAATAGTAGCAGCAATGTTATTATGGTGACTTTCTGTCTGTCTGTCTTTCAAAATGCAGCATTGTAAACTACTGATCTGCATTGAAGTTGGCTTTCTAATGTGCATGTTTCTTTCACAGAAAGAGGCAGCAATTGCCCATTTAGTCCATTATTGATATTGGTAATAACTCCTAGTCTAGTTATCTAATAGATTTTCAATCAAATTACGCAAAATAAATCAGTTATATTTTTCATGTAAAACAAAGCAGAGCTATATTACTTTGGGAGTGTCAAATGAAATTCTAAAGCAATTTATAAAGTCAACATACGGTGTTGAAAATCTTCATCCTAGCCATACAAATAAACTACTATTACCGCATGTTAATGTTGGATTTGCAGTGGAAAGAACGATGGTTTACCCAAGACTGCCTAACAAATTAGTAGCAGTGTTCTGATTTTAATAGTGACTTCCAGATTACCACATATAAATGTTACTTGTGAAATTCAGCATTACATAAGAGGACATACCTTGATCTCCATTCTGCTTCAGCTCCTGGGTGTTCCCCAATGCCAACATCTGCTCTAGGAAATGCCTATTTGCCAGAGGAGATTATTAGAATTTGGGAAAAGAGGAATCCTCTCCCCATCCTGTACATAAAACCACTGATTTTCCCACCAACAATGGGAAGAAGTGGATACTACCCTATGGTGTCAATATCAACTTTTAGTCTATGTTCAATATTTAGGATTCCAAACAAAGAACATTAATTGTGGCAGAGATGTACCCATTTATCTTGGAGCACCAGAGTATATTTGTTATGATAATCTGCTTCCCTATTGGGATAACAGGTTGCTAATTCTGTTATCCCAAAAACAGAATGCTGTTTTTATTTTGAGATGACACTGCTGTATAAAAGTTACCACTGACACTGAATATAATCCACTGGCAGATATAACAGAGTTGAGCGGCTCTTACCTATATGAACGTTGTAACTTTGTTACTTGTACCTTTAGGATTAATATTGACTGTTTTCTAATATGACTTGATTGCTTATCTGTACCCTATGACTATTGTAACTTATGATTGTACCTTATGATTCTTGATGAACGTATCATTTCTTTTATGTACACCAAGTGCTTATGCACCAAGACAAATTCCTTTTGTGTCCAATCATACTTGGCCAATAAAAAATTCTATTCTATGAAGATTTAAATTTGCATGATTAAGTAAACACTGTCTTGAACTGCATTAGTATTTACATTCCTTTTTAATTCTATTAAGCTTTTATTTAACATGCAGAGTGCAAATATAGATGTAAATATATGTTTTATTTCCATTTCATCTGATTAAAGGGAGATCTCATTCTTGTGGTTGCTCTTTTCAAGCAGACCACTGAAAGGCAATGAAAAGATAGCCTTACAATTGGTTCTGCAATTTGCAAAGTTCAGATTTTTATTTCTAGCAATAGTCTTAGAGGCATGAAGTGAAAACTAGTTTAATACTTAATAACTATTCTTGGTTTTTCAGATCTTTTCTGCTTCAGTGTGAAGCTTTTCTTTTCACCTAATGTCATGCCTCTGTCAGTGTCCGACTTGGAGGATGAGGAGGAACAGCTGGCAGAGAGCAGTACAGGGGAGGCTGGAGCTGTGGACAAGGAGGGGGAAGAGCAGGCTCAGGCTGGACCCAGTGGGTTAGGGGCAGAACAAAGGAGGAGGAGTTCAGAGGATGAAGTGGAATCAGCTCCCCCATCTGATCCAAGGCAGAGACACAGGGACAAGAGAGCTTTGGAAAAAGGTCTACTCAGGAGGAAGTGAGGAATGGGACACAACTGAGCTGGAGGCTTTAAAACTAGCCAGTTTTGTAGAATTAATCATTGGAGGCAAAGGCTGATTTTTGGTGTAGCTGCTCTGGTAACTCTTTGCCTCCGAGATTCTGGATTCCTGTTGCGAGATATCTCATCAAGCTTGGACAGCGTTATCACTTCCTAATTGTGAGTACTTTGGACTGCAGGCAGACTCTGTACCTAATCTTGGCGTGTCTTCGTTTTGCTTCTGAGGAAAAGTCAGCATTACCAGACAATTATTTTAATGAGCATTTCAGTTTGGAAATAAAGATTGTTTTCCTTTGATGCGTTGTCTTCCTGTTTCTGCACCAAGCTGGGTCATCACACCTTAAGAAATTTCTTGGACAAGTTTAGATGTGAAAGCTGGCTAGGTAACTTTGAGCCAGTTACTCTCACTCAGCTCAGTCCACTTCACAGGGTTGTGTTCTGACCCAGCCTTCGCAAGGAATGATAAGCTGCTTACTCGTGAGTAAAACAAACCCCTTTTGAAAGCAGCAGGAACAGTCTTTTATTCACATGGACAAACAAAACCCAAAGGTAATTAGTCCCAACAAACCTTGTTCTGGCCAAGGAATTCGAATTGTTTGTTGTATACTAGAAAACGAACAGTTGTCTGTGACAACCAGCCACCCCCAAACCACTACTATTTCCCAGCCAGGGAGGGGCTGGCTAATATCTAAGTCTGATTTTCCCTGGGAACCAGCTTATTGCTTTCCTTTGCTCTCCTTTCCTCTATGCCGGGGGTGTCCAAACTTTTTGCAAGGAGGGCCAGATTTGGTGAGGTGAAAATGTGTGGAGGCCAACCAGGGGTGGGTTCCACTTACCTGCACTACCAGTTCTCATGCACACAAAGTGCATGCATGCTCGGGACCAGCATGCTTTGCATGTTCTGCGCATGTGCAGTAGAGCACAGTCCAGCATGCTTTGTGTACTCTGCACATGCACAGTAGAGTGCAGACCAGCATGCTTTGCGCGCATGCATGCCGAAGGTGCTTTCTGTGCATGCATATTGGAGCACGCACGGCAAATGTGCACTGCGCATGCACAGTAGAGCACATTCAGCATGCACACAAAGCACACCGGTCTTTGCTCTACTGCGCATGCTCACAACATTTTTGGAGATGTGAGGGGCAGCAATGAGGTCTGCCACGCCGATTCTGCTGCAGAAAAAGAAGAAGAAAAAGTAAAAATTGCACAGGAAGGGAAAAACAACGGCTGGCGAAGATGAGTGACAGGCTGAGCTGGCAGGGAAAAGAGGGTGCGGGCTGTTTGAAATTTGAACACAGGATGCAATTAGCCCCCGGGCCAGACTTTGGACATGCCTGGTCTACACATACTTGCATGTGATATAGGCCCCATCTATTGCTCCTCCTCATTCAACTCAGGTTCCGAAGACAGCTGCCTCTCCACCAGTGGGAGGATGGAAGGCCCCAGCTCTGCCTCTGTTCCTGATGCTGTTTCCTTATCAGGGCCTTCCAAAGGGCTCCGAAGCTGGCCCAGGCTCTCCTTGTCAGCGTTCCAGAAAATCTCTTCCTCCCATTAAGAACTGCGAGACAGGCATTTCTCAAAGTCTCGTTCATTAGAGAAGGTATACTGGCACAGCTTGTGAGAAACCGAATCTTCCAGTTTCGGTTTCCCAACAATAAGTCACACCTCCAAAATCCCATGCCCCTCCCATCGGTTGATCACATTCCCCAACCACCATCTATCTCATCTGGAGGCAACGCCCGAATCACTCTTACTCCAGATGCTTCCAGACCCTGGCCTTGACCAATGGAAGAATGTATGTTGTGTCTAAACCCAAATATCTATTCCACCCTCCTTCTTACTTTCCCACAGCTATAAATTGGCAGCTTGAAGCTTCCGGTCTAATATGGCTTCCAAAGTTGACACTCCCTCAATCTCCTCCTTGTCTGACTCTGCTGCTAGCTCTGCTGGCAGCCAACAGGCTACAACATGTTGCTGTTGTGGTGTAAAATAAGAGAAGAAGCATTGTTCAGTACCTTGAGTTATTTATTTTAAAAAAAAAGATAGGAAAAATTTAGGATCAGGAAAACATGAGGACAGAAATCATTGTTCATCTTTTAAAAACTCTTGTCTATCTTTGATAAAAATGGATAGTAATAAAGATGCCGGCATTGGAAAGCTGTAAGTGTGTAACTTAAATTTTAATGATATAAATGCTAAATAAAAATGTAAAATAAAAAATAAAAATTCTTGTCTAGATTTTATCAATCAATACAGCTGAATTTGATTTAAATATTTATATGGTGCAAATATATTTATTTCTTATTTTTTTACACCAAGTATGATTTTAAAAATCATATATATATATGATTTGGAATATATAAAATAGGCAACCCTCATCCGTTCAGATGTTTATTGATTTATTTATTTTTGGTTGTGATGATATAGCTATCTGGTTAGCTAAAAAGAAGATAAATGCTACTGCTACTACTATATTACTAAAAAAAATCAGTCTTTTTTTCTAAAGACTAAATAAAATGAGAATAAATTGTGAATTTTCCCATTCCATGGGCAACCCTACAAGAGTCAAGGGGAAAAGGATATAAGTTTTTCATTACAAAGGAGGATCATAATCAAGGAAAATAAATACAGGTGGTCTTCATTTAGTGATTGCAATTGTCTCAAAGTTGTGATCACCTGATTGTGATACTGCAACAATCATAAATTTGAAAATTGTTTGCAAAGTTCATTGGATTTTTAGCACCTTCATAACTGAATAGTCACTGTATGAGGCAATCATTACACCAGGACTATCTACACAATTTTGCTGATTGTCATGGTAGATTAGAACTGGATTATCCAATAAGACTGAAAGGTGGGGAACTCAGAAGGAAAAAAAAAACCTTCGTTGCTGTGACAGTCTGTGCAATCTACTACAATAAATGTGTGATAGCCATGAACTTGAACCATTTAAAGGCAACTTTGCAAAGGAGAAGGCTTCTGGTGGCTTCTTTTAATATTATAATCCATATGTCTCCAAGAAGAGTTTGAGGAACACGATCAAGAAGAAATTACTAAACTCGTGGCTTCATCATAAGAAAGAATTATTTCCAATATGACTGATCATGACTTATTTATATTTATATTTTTTAATATTTATTTGACTGCTGTAAGTTGTGAACTGTGCTGTCTTTCACACATTACTATGAAGGTCTGTAGGTTGCTTTTGGGCTAGTATTATACTTTTATTGACCAACATATATCATATATTTACATTCAAACATGTATTCTTAAATAGGGAACCCTCTTGTGTCTCTGTAATATGAATACCTAATGTAATTTATTTCAGCAGATACAATTCCTTGAATTTTAATAGAAAACATTTCTAAGCTATATTTTTCTTCACTAGAGAGAGGAGATACTGAGGGTGGCATTGCTGGCCAGAAATAGTCTGCATCCTGGTGTTTCTAACCCACCCCTGTGAGATGGAGTGAGCCCCCATCGTTTGACCTCTAGCTCCTACTCATCCAACATATCAAAAATATGTGATATTGTGAATAGATATTAACAATAACAGAGTTGGAAGGGACCTTGAAGGTCTTCTAGTCCAACCCCCTGCCCAGGCAGGAAACCCTACACCACTTCGGACAAATGGTTATCCAACCTCTTCTCTAAAACTTCCAGTGTTGGAGCATTCACAACTTCTGGAGGCAAGTTGTTCCACTGATTAATTGTTCTAACTGTCGTGAAATTTCTCCTTAATAAGATAAATGGGTACCACTTAGATGGGAAAAACCTAACTTGTGTGTAAAGAGAGTAGAAGCCAGCGGTGGATTTGGCTGGAAACGAGGGTTGTGAGATGATGTGAGACAAGGTGAGACCAGCAGAAGAACCTGGAAGAGCCAGCAACCTGAGTGCTGCTAGCTAATTGGTGCAAAGCTAGTTCACCCGCTGTAGTGCACCAAGAATAGATGCACAAATGCCAAACAGAATGAACTAGCAATATAGGCTATCAGGACTGTATGGTGTCTAGCATATGTAGATTTTCCTGACATTGTATGTTATATGCTAAATAGTAAATAATTAAAAACAATGCTTTTTATTTAATGGAATCAGATTATTTCAGCCTAATATACTGAGGAGAAATATTTTCCTTGCATCCATTCTACTTTCAATGGTCCAAAAGCCAACTGTGATATTATCTACACCAAGCAGATGAAAGTTTGTAAACAATAATAAATAACTTTAAAGTTTCCAAGAATTCTTTGCTGTGAAAGATGACTAAAAATCCTGGAGAAAAAGATGAATATTATCTAATACTTAAGTTGTGATGTTCAGTCTTTTGTGGTAAGCAGTTTGACATTGAATAGGATCGCATACAAAAATAATAAGTTGTATCAAAATCTCACAAAGTCTGTGGGGGGGTGAAAAGGGATAAAGCTACCCTACATCCATTTAAAAAGCTGTATCCTGTGAGAATGTCTTTGTTGGGAGAAAATTTTTAAAGATGAAACATACAGTAGTTGATGATATGAGGTCTCCGTTAATTATATAAATGTATGGCAAATAGTTATACAAAGTTTTATTTTCCTTTTTCTGTTTAATAAAACAATAGCAAAAAGAACAAAAACAAGTGATGCAACAAAAATATACAAATTAAAAATATATGTGAGAGCAACCCACTGAGATAAACCAGGAGGGAAATTAAGAGGAACATCATGAGAAATATTCAACAGGCTTGCTTTACAGTTTTTGCCAGCAAACTTCACCAATCATACTGATGGATTTCCATAAATAAATAGGAGGTGGGAAGTGGATCTGGAAAGGATATTTGGAGAACATGTGACTGGATAGTTCTTTTCTTTGCCAGCATTTAATTGAACTGAAAGCAATAACAAAAATAATCATGACCTTCTCCTTGGATTCTAGCTGATGGATTTCAGGGTGATACCTGGAAACTTACCCAATGTATGTGCTCCATTTTGGAAGTTTATCAGACTATTATTGCTCATTAATTTTCATAAATGTTTGAACACCTACTAAGCCTGCACTATTACATAGAACAAAAGAGCCAAGGAATACACACTAACAGTAGCCCAGATTCTCACCTGAGTTTTGGTTGCAAATGTACAATAACTTTTTCTTTCATAACTTTTGAGGTTATATGCCACTGGGAAAGAGTGGGTAGAGGAGAATCTGCAAATTATAATTGTTGAATTCAATAAAAGTGGGTGGCTCTGGACTATTCTTGGTCTCTTCTTGAGCATATATAAATACAAGTACGGATGTAAAAAATGTCAAATATTTATCTCACAACATATTCATGTTTATTTGTCCATTTGGTTTCCAAAGATCAATGATATAGTGAGAAGACAGCATAGTGATTCACAATGAGCTGCAAAAGAATCCATACCTTATTTGAATGGGGACCAAAATATAGGCTTTTTTTAAGGACCTACGATTAACCTTGCAGATAAACACTCAGCAAGAATTATTCCTTAAAATAGATGATAACTGCTTATCTTTTCCCCAAGACATTACTATAGACAGCGGAATAGGGGGATTTTTATGTCTGGTGTTGAGTGGAAGAAATTGACAATACTGAATAAAAGAGGTTGAGCCAAGGTTCTTGACATGAGATACCACAAGACTCAATGGTCTTGTAACGTCCAGTAGGAAACCAATGGTATGTATCAGTAAGCTGATGAAAGCCAGTTGTACATTTCAACCTTGAGGAAACCAAATGAGGCTAATGAAGCCTTGTTTTAGTGAGTTTGGGGGTTAGATGGGAGAAGCGGGCTTAAACTCAATCCTGACAGATCACAATAGCTGGGAGTTTTGGGTTCTCTCATTACTTTCCATATTTAATTAGTGTGCAGCTTGGGATCCCTCCTGAACTCACTACTCCTGTTCAATAGATTGGGCACCTATACATTTGATAAACTAACTAAACCTGGTAAAGGTTTCCCTCACACATATGTGCTAGTCGTTTCCTACTCTAAGGCGTGGTGCTCATCTCCATTTCATAGCCAAAGAGCTAGTACTGTCCAAAGACGTCTCCGTGGTCATGTGGCCGGCCTGACTAAATGCCAAAGGTGCATGGAACGCTGTTACCTTCCCACCAAAGGTGGTCCCTATTTTTTCTACTTGTATTTTTACATACTTTCGAAACTGCTAGGTTGGCAGAAGCTGGGACAAGTAATGGGAGCTCACCCCATTACGCGACACTAGGGATTTGAACCGCTGAACTGCCAATCTTCCGATTGACAAGCTCAGCTGTCTTACCCACAGAGCTACCACGTCCCCAACTAAACCTATTATAAAGCATCAAAAATATTTTTTTACTGGGTAAGCCCATTGGTCCACTTAACCTTTGATCATCAATTCCAGGATGGAGTTTTCCCAGCTCTAACTCGGAAAGGCTTGAGAATGAGCTGGGACCTTTTACATATAGACCTGACATCTGCCACTAAGACATAATTCCTCATTAACACAAAGTGCTGTAGCATGATCTCTCAAGAGACTATGATTTACAATCCTCACTATCTCCAGCCAGTATAGTTAATGACCAACATATCTGGAGGATATAAAGTACAGAAGAATGCATTAAATAATGGGCTTTGAACAGGTTAACATAATGAAGTGGCTATAGTCTTCTCACTAGCCTTAACCCTAGAAGCTGCTAATACTACCTTTTTGGAGATTGTCACTTCCTCCTGCCATGGATCTGAAAATGTTACCTGCACTTTAAATTCTTTGATCAGAAACTACCATTTTTTTAAAAAAAAATTGTAGCATTCAATGAAGATATATTCTGTAGTAGTAATAGTAGTGGCAGTACCAGCTGTGCATTGATGCTACTTTGCATAGGTATCCTTTGTGCTCTCCCAGCATTATTACATTTTTCATTCAATTATTCAGTTATCATATTTATCCCAAAGAAAGCCAATTCCAGAAAAGGATTTTTTTAAAAAAAAGGTTGTATCTTTCTTATCATAGTCTCATAAAATGTAAGATGACATACTCATTGTTTGCTCTACTGGTTAGACTATGCTAGAAACCAGGGGACCATGAGTTCAACTACTGCCTTAGCCATGAAAGCCAGGTGGGTGACTTTGGCCCACTCATTGTCTTTCAACCCAACACACCTTACAGCAGGGATATCAAACTCGCATCATCACAGTGTCATCATGTGACATATTGTGACCTTTTTCCCATTCGCTAAACTGGGTGTGGTCAGCATGTGATGCGAGTCACAAATATAACACCCCTTCCCTGCAGAGTTGTTGTGGGAAAATAGGAGGGAAAAGTTATTTGTAAAAATAATATAGGTGGGATACAAACATCGTCAATAAATAAAATAAAATAAGAATAAATTTATTTGAGAAAGAACTTGTCTTCCTTCTGGAAAAATTATGTTTGCAACGAAGAGCACAATAGAATGCAGACATTATGCTGAGCCTTCCTTTCTCTGTCAAGTGACGGACCCTATGCGTAGCTACAAGTCTAGGTAAGAGAATACCACTGGATTGTGATTCATACTTCTGCAGTCTCCTACTGCTAAACTCCAACACAATACATCCATTTGCCTGCAAATTGAGAATTGTGTTCAACTCTCTGTGGTTCTGCTATAACAATATCTTCTTGCTGCGAAGCCTTTTCTGACTGCTGAGATGTACAGCACTTAGGCTGAACAAAAAGCAAGTTACCAGCAGTAATTTCAATCCTCACCTTCCACCCCCTATATTCTCACTGAGTTCTGCTATAATATAATGTTAAAATACATATCGGAAAGCATATTAGCCCTTGCAATGTCTGCATTTGCACTAAATGCAATACTCTTCACTGATATTATAACATGAAGTGACCCTCATGAGTTCTTGGAAGTCTTCAGATGCACTTTGATTTTGCGGAACAACACATCTGCACATTCTGATAATTCTGTTGCTCTCTGTGACTTCCAGCCTTATATGGCACAAAAATTGACATAAGAATGTAGGGGACGTTATTAAATTAGCTGGGTTTTAACTTAATAAAATAGGAATAAAAAAGACAAGTGGCTTTTCTGTTGTATACCAGGGTAACAACTGAAATAAGCTTCCAAATGTTATGGCTGATGCATGTGGCACATATATCAGTTATTTCTATTGTGAAGCAGTTCTCCTTTTACATTCAATGAACGGAAGGTTTCTAGCTTTTGCTTGGCAGTGCAATTTGTGTTAAAGTGGCAATCCAGTGCTGCCAGGATAGCAGATAACTTGAGACTCATGCTACATTTTGTCTGCCTGATCCTAAACTCTTGCAGCCTGTGTCACCTTCAATACTGGCATGAAACCGCGGTGTTTGGTATTGTTTCAGAGCAACATTTAATAGTAATTCTTTCAGCATTCAGTTCAATGCAAAAGCGACATTCGGATTGGTCTGTTTCTATGTCCCGGTGTAACCTTAACAGTAAACAAATGGGGTATACAAATAATCCTTTCCCTTTGTGTTTTGGTAATCTGGGCCCAATCTGAAGAAGATCCTATCAACATGTTTATTTCACGCAGACAGGAAGTTTGAAAATAGTGAAGAAAAAAACGGAAATAGCCTGGAATTTCTCTAGTTTGCTTCGAAGGTTTGTTTTAAAGATAAAACAAAATAACCAGGGGTGGGCTTCAAAAATTTTAGGAAGGGGATGTCTGCCCGGTTCCTGGGTGGGCGTGGCCTAGTCAGCCTCCTGCACCACAGCGGGGTGGGGTTTTTCCTTCCCTGGGCTTCAGAGGCTTTCCTTGAGCCTCCAGGAGGACAAAAGCGGCCTCCCCAGGCTCTAGAGGCCCTCTGGAGCCTTCCTGAACTTCCGATAGGCCCATTTTTCACACTCCCCGAGCCTCCGTGCACAACCTGCACTTACCTACATCCAAAACAGGCCATGTGAGAACTCCTGGGAAGGACAGGGTGGGGTGGAGCCAGGAGTGGGATTTGGGGGTTCTCTGAATGGCACAGAATCTTAGGTAAAGATTCTCCTGAACCCCTGCAAACCCCCAGCAGCCCACCCCTGAAAATAACCCAATGTAGGCTGACCTGATCTACTTAGATTGAGTAATGATAGAAAAATACAAATCAATTAATAATACCTACTTAGAAATCATGTAGATGATGGCATGAGTGTACTCTAGATCTAGAGTAGAGCAATGCTCAGTCCATTGATGTGGGGATTTTTTAAAAATACACTTTGAGAGTCTAGTGTCCAGCATTGTTTTGTCAGCATTCCAATGGCTTATGAAAGATGAATTGGAAGAGTAACATTGCAAGAAAAAGTTATGTTCAAGTACCATCAGCTGAGCGTGGTGTTAGAAAATTTGACTGAACTGTAAAAATTTGTAGACAATCTGGAATATACTACAATATTGAAGAAGCAATATGAAACCCAAAAATGTTTGATTCAGCAGATAACATTTATAATTGGTCTCCAAGGAATGCTTTTCTTCAGCTAAATTAAATGAAAGTTAATTTGGTTTCTTTTTTTTTCTTAGTTCCATAAAATTCATGACAGCTGATAGATATAAACAGATGGGACAATTTCTCTCTCTCTCTCTCTCTCTCTCTCTCTCTCTCTCTCTCCCTCTCCCTCTCTCTCCAGCTTTGCTGGCTGAGGGATTCTGGGAGTTAAAGTCCACAAGTCTTAAAGTTGCCAAGGTTGGAGACCTCTGTCCTAAAGGACATGTCCTGTCCTTAGAATTTGGGTGTAAATTCTTAAAACCATCAGCTCTAGCCTGGTGGAGCTGTGTCTGAAGACATTTGTTTGTGAATAGATTGGCCTGGTCTTCCTGAATGGATACAAAATCTGTATTCCCACAGGGCAGCCTCTTCAAGCTTCTTAGTTTGAAGCTGGTTTTCAATGGCAGGAAGACTGGGGCTGCTTTCTGCCTTTGTTAGGATTTTTATCTATTTTTCCTTTGGGGAAATATGTTATGCCTCTTTTTAATATTAAGGCTAAAGAATATTTTAATCTGAGGAAGTAGGCCTTCCTACACTATATTATAGTATCTTACAGAAAATTTGAAACGTTTTTGTGGGATAGCCAGTATATTAAGTTTTCAAGAATTAGTTAGCAAGTCGCCATAGTCTTGCTTTTTTCCACATATTTTTATTCAGGTTCTAGTTTTGCTTTGAAGGCACAGCTCAAAAGAGAGAGAAACTGATACCTGAGGGCTTAATCAAAGCTTGAAGTCTAGAACTGTTCGGGGTATTTTTTTCCTAAATGAAATAAATGGTTAAATTTAATTTTGTTCCACTCAGTACAATAAAACAATGTTGTTACAAAGAACTGTATTTTAAAACCAGAGGTCATTTCAGTCCTAAACCTGCCAAAGAGAATAATTGGATACTTGGTACTTTGAAACAAAACCAAGGGAACAAAATAAACATGTTTCTGATTACTCAGTACTAATGTTGTATTCTATCATTACAGTAGATTGCTTAATTGTGCTGCTGATTACTTTTCCTGAGTTCCTCATAGCAATGCCATTTCTGCACCAAATGGTGGAAGCACTAATTAGCAAGAGGAATGTTGCCTCACATTTTGTTTTGGGCTTGCATTCATGTTTAAAGGATGGAAAAAAATATGGAATTTGTCTAGTTCTGTATTATGGCTCGTTTGTATAACCTATCTCACTTGCTATTCACTCCTCTTTGGGTACTGGCAAAGACCAGAAAGTTTGCCAAAGAATTGAAACATTATTGGAACACAAGTAAACAATGTTGAGCCCATCCAAATGAGGTCATTTGGTACCTTGGCTTTCCTTCTTATTCAGCAGCTGCATAGCTACATCATTGGCTTGATGTTGTACAAGGCGAGATGATACCTGTCTGTTTCTCAGTGTATGCAAGGCAATACTACTCTTAACTGCAGAGCTCCACAGCACAGTAATTGTGCCTTGCACAATTCAGTATTACTTCCTTAATGACCCATCAGCCAAGAATAATTTGAGGGAATTTTTGCCTTGAATTCTAGTCATTGGTAGGTCCTCTAAATCTGCTTTGAGATTCCAGCGTTGGAAAAGTTTACAGACATATACGCAAAACATGCAAACAAATACAAAAACATCCTATGCCCAAAGGCATCAGCCTTGTTAGAATTAATTTGACACGCTAAAGACATAAAATACCTTCCCATTAGGGTCTCCTGCTGGTAGCCACCTGGCTCATTTGCTATATAGCATGCTTTATTGTGCTATCATCATAATTTTTTTTTATATCATGCTAAGTAAAAGGAAGAGGCACAGTATTCATAACTGAGGAATGTGGTAAATTGCAGTGGTCATTTATGGCAAAATTTAGGATAAATTTAATTTAATTTAATTTAATTTATTACATTTATATACCGCCCCTCTCCTCGCGGACTCGGGGCGGTGTACA
>JANHFP010002062.1:49767-63703 GCA_032468135.1 Calamaria suluensis | reverse complement strand
AAAGAAAGAAAGAAAGAAAGAAAGAAAGAAAGAAAGAAAGAAAGAAAGAAAGAAAGAAAGAAAGAAAGAAATTTTTCTAGGCACGCTGGATCTTTTATTCTTCTTTAGAGATGGGAGACAGGTAGGACAGTTAGAAGGAAGGAAAAAGGGATGCAATAAATGAGCATGGGCCTACATTTGTGGGAATGAGGAAAATTTATTCATTTATTTATTTAATTTGTCAACAAGTACAAGGAAACCAGTAACAGTATAGACTTAGACATTAGCACAAAAAATTGGCACAATTAAAGAATATAAGCAGTCAAAACATAGCTGTAAACACATAGAATGATTACATATAACTTTGGACAGTAGGACAGGGATGGTAGGCATGCTGGTGCACTTATGCACGCCCCCTTAGGGACCTCTTAAAAACATGAAAGGTCCATGGTAGACAGTTTAAGGTAAAAGTATGGGGATCAGCAAGACTAACAACAGGTTCAGTGTTCCCGAAGTCACACTTCCTGCAATCAAGATTAGAGCGACTTACATTGAGTTTGAATCTATTGGCCGCTCTTGTGATATTATAGTTGAAATTAAAGTACTCATTTACAGGTAGGACATTTTGGTAAATAATCTTATGGACTAAGCATAGGTCTGAACTTAGACAGCATAGTTCGAGGCTATCCAGACCTACAATTTCAAGCCTGGTGGTGTAGGGAATTTTATTTCGAGCAGAATATTTGAGTACTCTTCTAGTAAAATATCTCTGGACCCTCTGTAATGTGTTGTCTGAAATACAGTGAGGGTTCCAGGCAGGTGAACAGTATTCTAGTATAGGTCTGGCAAATGTTT
Source organism: Calamaria suluensis (assembly GCA_032468135.1). Taxonomy (NCBI): domain Eukaryota; kingdom Metazoa; phylum Chordata; class Lepidosauria; order Squamata; family Calamariidae; genus Calamaria; species Calamaria suluensis. Next base: position 62,869 of record JANHFP010002062.1, on the reverse strand, counting down.
TATATGCCCTGGTTAGTATCTCCCCTCCCCTCATTGTTTTCCCTATATGACCCAAGGACCTCTATTGATAAATGAGTGGATGGTGAAAATTGTCCAAGACAATGTATCGGAAGGACTATGAAAGAGAGTTTGGAGGCCCAACAGACTACTTTCTTTGCAAGCAAGGAATCCACCTAGGAAGTGCATTTTCTAAAAGAAAGTAGGAAGATATCTGAAAATACAAAACTGACATCAATATAGCAATCCTTTATTTAAACTCTTGCGTTTAGACATGCCATTGCTGTAGGTATTGTATGAATTGCACAGAAGGCACGTTCCGTTTAACTTTTCCATAAACCTCAAGGTTTGCCGTTTGCTCCGTCCGGTGCAGATTACATTTCACAAAGAATGCTGTTTTCTTTTGAACAGCTTGCAATATCATAGGAGTTCATTCTGCATTTTTTGGACTGCACATTTTCCACTAGGTGGCACTGAGGTAGTCTAAGTCTAATGCCCCATTTAGATATTTTAAAGAAACTGCAGCAAAGCGTTAGGTTTTTCTCCTTGCTTCCTTCTCCTCGGGATATGAAAAAGTCTCTTTTTCTGACTTGACTTGGCAGAATGGCCTGTTGCAGTGCTCTTGTCCAGGAGACACATGAAGTGCACTGCAAAATTCTTTACACAACACTTACATGAAACGTGTAATGGTATAAATGCTTACCTAACATTTGATTGTGTAGATGATGCTATTTTAAATATGCTAAGGTTTTAATTTGTGATGTAATTACAAATCTTAGAATTCTGACCGATGTTTTATTTTATGTTTGCACTGTTCCTTATAAGTGCATGATAAATAAAGGTAAAGGTAAAGGTTTCCCTCGCACATATGTGCTAGTTGTTTCCGATCCTAGGGGGCTGTGCTCATCTCTGTTTCAAAGCCGAAGAGCCAGCACTGTCCGAAGACTGTCTCTATGGTGATGTGGTTGGCATGACTAAATGCCAAAGGTGGCACCTAAGAGTTTTCTACTTATTTACTTATTTTAATGTTACTTGTTTACTTATTTTATTGTTACTTGTTTACTTATTTTAATGTTACTTTCACTAAGTGTTTGTAGGATTGTAAGCTACCAGCTCACATCTATACATATATTCAGAAGTCCCACAAACTTTAATAGAATATAAAACTGAATCACAGCACAAATAACTGTGAGCTCAGTATCATAATGCAATAAGCTGAATGTATTTTGCATCCTAAATCTAATAAAGTCAATATGGCAATTTATTTGGGGGAGGGCAGTTTAGCTCTGAAAACAATCATTGTTAAAACTTGCATTCTTACTTTTTTTTAATGTAGACCATTCTTGGCTTTGAAGATCACCAGGTAGGTCGTACACTATGGCACACATGATTAGTTTAGGTGGTTTCTAAAATCTTTAATTTTTAATTAATTAAAAGGCCTACAATGTCATGACCACCAAATCTCAATAGGTCTTACCATGTCTTACATGAAATGGTATGCAAAAGTTAACTTTTTAAGCAATGTAATGTTGATTCCAATACTGGAGACCACATTCTGTGCCCCCTCATGATCTCTGAAGGAGATAAAGCTCTTAGAAGAGTGTTTTGAGATTAAGGTCTCAAAATGTGTCCGTCCCCCCTCCATCTCAAATATAAACATAGAGCAACTCCTCAAGAAAGGATAAGGTTTGTAAGATCCAAAAGAACACAAGATGTTTCCTGCAGGAAAGGTGAGTAAGAGATTCCAGTCCTGCATGGATAAGATCTTGCATTTGATGTCAATCGCCACAGCAATTCATGTATGAGTCCGGCACTGATCAACAAAGAGGTGTCCAGCTTCATTCCCATCCATTTCTCAAGCCAAAAACCATGTAATCTTGACCATTAGACTGTCTGGCAGGTATCCATTCCCCTTCACACAAAGCAGAACCTCGCTGATCCTCTGCTGCAACTTGGCCAACAATGCTAGAACACAAAAGAAAAGCCTGATCCCACAGAAGACCATAGCTTTAATACTATTGTGTCCATGACAATCAGATATTCTTTAAGAGCTGTGAACTAAGGAGAGAAAATAACCCATTCCCTAAGCCCCATTATTCACTGAGAATGCTTTCTGATCCAAATGTACAATTCTCCCCATGAATGTCCACATTTGCAGAGCATCTGTGATGACATCTGGTTGGCTGGGTGGAACCTTCCCCCACTGCTGCTGCCACCACCAGTTTGCCCAAACTAGGGCAAACTGGTAGAAACCCACCACTGGTGGGGTCTCTAAGAATGATTTGAGTTCTAACCATATAGCGCTTCTAAGCTTCTATCGTGAATGACAGGAAGTGAGCTTCCTATAATCTTCTCGGCTGTCCTCACCACTCTCTGAATGGTCTTTCTATCTGAGGCACTGCTGCCACCAAACCAAACAGTGATACAGTTTGTTAAAACGCTCTCAATCGTGCATCTGTAAAAGGAGAAAGATGTGTTCTCCTCAGGAAATGTAGTCATTGGGGATGTTAGAATGCAACTACTGACAGACGGTAGTTGTTGATAGAAACCTTTTAAAATATTGGAACATATAATGCTTGTCATATCATTGTAGCAATGGTGAACACTCACATGACCTTCATGCCATCCATCCATACCCCAGGCAGATTTGGAGGAAATGTGGTAATTAATTAAAGACTTCTTATTTAAACTTGGTTAAATATTATTTACAAAATAAACTGGGATATAACTGTATTTGTACCCTATTTTGAGTTGTTACAATTAGCTGTAGTAAGTTGCTCATGTTCAAACATTAGAAGGGAACAGCTTAGCGCTGAATCATCCTAAAATATTTTAACCTTTCAATTTTTATGGAAGAGAAAGTAGAGAACCAGGATAGTCCAAATATACAGACTCAGTCTTATGACACTCAAAACAAAACAGTCAGTTGTGCTGGTGTCTTCTCAGATGGGATTGATTATTCTACAAAAATAACATTCTTGGTTGGCTCTTTTGTATGTGTGTTTCCTTGTATATGAAAAACAATTCTCTTGGTGAAAGAAAACAGGGCATTCTGCACAAGGATGAGGCCGGCCTTTCTTCCCTAAGCAGAGTTCAGATTTTCTTAAGATAATTTCAGTTTAGAGATATGGAGCTGAAAGGTCTGACCACTCTGACCTTTGTTATTATGAATGGGATTTGTTCCACAGTTTCTCTCTCTCTCTGCATTCTTTTTGGGTCATCATGCATGCATACACACCAGCAAATAAAGTCATAGATACAAGGGAAAGATGATAGAATGATGCAGACATGCATTTAAATATAGATCAAAGCTATAGCTATGCATTTAAATATAGATCAAAGATGATTCTAAATCTCTTTTAAGATTAGGATAGCACAGTGTTCGGATTTTGTTCCAAAATGATGCCTGTAGATGGCAGAAACCCAAACAGAGCACCTGTCTGCTACTCTTTAAAGTAGCTGTATCTTTTAATGGAATGATTTGATAGCCCCATAATTCCAGAAACATGTCACTGCTTTAAAAAAATTCAGAGGGGTACTATGTTTGTGTTCCCATATGCACTGAATGTTCTTTTCTTATTTATTTTTAAAGTAGCATGCAACCCTTTATAAATACATAAAGAAAGACAGATGATGGATGGATGGATAGGTAGATAGATAAATAGATAGATAGATAGAAATAGACAGATACAGACAGAACGAACAGAGTTAGATGATAGGCAGATAGACAGACACATAGGTAGATAGATAGATGAGATACAGAGAGGGAAAATATAAAAATAGATGATACAGACAGACAGACAAAGAGTGAGACAGTAGAGAGAGAAAGATCAATTATTCTGGATGGAATTGTAATTATTTTTAAATAGGGTGAAATGTTTGTTTTTTTGTGTGAAACAACAACATCACCATTTGCTGTTTTATCTTTACCAAATTATGACACTAGGCTAGTTGGTCAACAAATCCTCAGATGGAATGTTTTACATGCCTGATCAAAGCATATGGGGTCTTATGATGGAATTGCAACAGCATCTGAATAGCTGTTAGGCCGTCACAAAACAGCTATCCCAGCATGTGACTCTCTGACATGCTTTTTATAGACTTAGTGAACTAGGCGGCTTTAAAAAAAAGGTTTGCAACCCAATTACTGTACCACTGTAGACTGCAAGAAGCAATCAGCTGCAAATAAAACACATTGCACAGCATGGAGAAAGAGCACATTTAAAGATAACAAAATAAAACATTTCTGAGCCAACAACTATATTTTTAAAAACATTCCCTCCCCCCAGTGGTAGTATCTGTATATATGGAGCCCAGATGTGATGGCAAATGTGATTTAAAATAATGCACAAACATTCATACTGTATATAGTACAGCTAGATAAAAGCAGAACAAATGAATTTCCATTGTATTAAACTAGTTTTCTTGTATGCACAGCCAACCATTAATGTAATATTTTCTTACTTTATTAAAATAATGTAGATCAAAATCATATACCACAATGTGCATGTTTCAGCAAGTAGTTTCTGTATTGTTCTTTCCTGTTCATTGCTAATCAACATTGAGGGCATTTTTTAATATTAAAAGAAGTCTTAGAAGGGTGAGTACCCAATATTTTGTCTCTTTTTATCATTAAAAAACCACAACCAAGAGAATTAACCATGACTGTTTGCATCATTGGAAGGAAACTATCTGAGCAAAAACCTCTTTAAAGCAATGTTATTGGCATTTTATTTTTATTTAAATAAAGAAATGATTTTGCCTACTGAAAGCAGTTGTCCAATTTTCTGATAGGAACCTCCAATTATGTTGACTACTAACTTGATTTTAAGTTTGCCGGTAATTGAGGAGCCTGGTGTCAATTTGAAGACATTTAGCCAGTCTGGCCATTTCAAACTGATGCTGAACCAATATGTTAGGGTTACAACTTTTTTGCCACTGAAAGCATCTAGCTGGAGAAGATTGCCAAGGGAAAAGCAGTGAATCCCCTTCCACATGCATGTCCACAATGCAGGCTGTTTAATCAGTCACCAATTGACTGTTCACATTATAGTATGCCCTACAATAGTGATGGTTAACCTTTGTGGTGCTGAGTACCCAAAGCTTGTGTGCACACAGGCAAATGCACATGTGCATGGCCGAATCCCAAAATGCAACGCTGCACTCCTGGCTGTCATACCGCTGTTGGTGTCCGATTTGGAGGTTGAGGAGGAACAGCTGGCAGAGACCAGTGAGGGGGAGGCTGGAGCTGAGGATGAGAACGGGGAAGAGCAGGCCCAGGCTGGATCCAGTGAGCTAGGGGCGGAAGCAGAGAGGGGAAGTTCAGAGGAGAAACTGGGAGCAGCTCCCCCACCTGATCCAAGACAGAGTGCAAGGACAAGAGAGCATTAGAAAAAGGTCTATTTAGGAGGAAGTGAGGAATGGGATGCAGCTGAGCTAAAACCTTTAAAGCTAGCCAGTTTCCATTTAGCAGTACTGGAATCAAAGACTGAATTTGCAGTTATAGCTTCTCAGTGACCTCGTCTTCCTGGGTAAGATTTCCTAAGCCAATTTTGTTTGTGTTATCTAAGAATTGTCTTTGGACTGCAGCTGGAGTTCGTCTTGGCAACTATCCACTTACAATTTTCTCTTTAATCTCCATAACCTCCTTGGACATCCCTTTCACACAGCCCAAATTGCTTCTCTTATCAGTTTTCTTTTCTTTTTTTATTTAAATTATTTATTTTTATTTTTTATTTATATTTTTCCTTAATAAAGTTATTAATTTATACGCCTTATGATTTTATAATTTTTCAAAGTACATGCTCTTCTTTGTTTCGATTTAAGAGAAGATTCCTATTTCTCATGAAAGTTTTGTACGTTTAACAGCGTCTTAGACATTGTTAGAGAGCCATTCTGACCACTTCCTGGATTTGGTTTGATCCTTTCTGATGTTCTGAAACATATTCTGGTTTTATTGTGATTTTAGATGCTGTCTAAACATTGTAAATATTTTTGGTTTATTTGGTTATTTCCTTTTAATCTTGTTCTTTAGTCCTCTCAAGTTAGAGAAATGTCCTCTTTTGTAACTAAATATGATTGTGTGGATCCAAATAATAACTTCCCACTTGCATTAGGCCATAGACCAGAGATGTCAAACTGGCGGCCCACAAGCCGGATGCGTTGTGTGCAAGCTGTGCTCTCTCCAGCTCCTCAAAGGAAAAAATGTTGCGATATGTTGCTTATACGTCATATGACATGATAAGAGTTTGACACATTTGCCATAGACCAATGGTCACCAATTGGTGGCCCGTGAGAAAATTTTGGTGGCCCGCAGAAAAATTATTTTGCATTTTTAAATATTGCACTAAATCAGGGGTCCCAAACTATCCCCCTGAGACAGACACGTGCAATGAATGTTTATGTTGCTGCAGAAGCTGGCGAGGTGCCCCTCAACGTGACTGACATTGAGTTGGCCACACCCAACCAGTCACATGACCACCTAGCAACGCCCACCCAGCCGGTCATTAGACAGATCATATTAGTGGTCCGCGGGATTTAAAATTATGATTTTACTGGTCCCTGAGGTCTGAAAGGTTGGTGACTCCTACCATAGACAGTAGCAAATCATTTTTAAAGCAAGGGGTTGAACAATGATTCTCTACTACTTTCCATTGTAGAGGACTGTAGAGGATTTAACAGCAATTTCATAAATGTTATGAATGTTCATAAATGTTATAAATGTTTAAATACTCTGATGATAGAAGCACTGGATCACATTGAGAAGCAGGACAATCAGGTATTAGCAAAATTAGTAATTTTGTTTATTTATGATTTTAAAAAACAAGTTAAAATAAATATTTACTTGAATCTAGAAAATGCAGGAAGATTATAGATGCTGTTCACAGCATCTTCCCATAATACAAAAAAGGTTAAAGGTTCTAATCCACAGGGAAAGAACACAATGTGTATTATTTAAAGTAGTTTCACTTTATAGTTTTTCCTTGATTGTGACCAAGGAAAATTCCACAGCGCTTGAATCTTTCTTCTCTTTTCCATCAACTGCTTTATGTACCATTTAGCTCAACAAGAATGTTGGGAAATTCAAAAGTTAGCACATCATTTGTGGCATTATGGAGGAGTCCTAGTAAAAGTACTGCCAACTATGGACTGTGTTTTCCACTCCCTGTTTAAATAGGCATTTTAGGAGAACAATATATACTGCAAAATATAAACAGAAACTTATAGTACATGCAAGAAGGGCAGAATAACCTTGTAAAACCAAGGTTATTGTATGTATATAAGTACAAGGTGTGTAATCCAATACAGTATTCCAGATCCAAGAGATCTGTTTTGGGATGCTCAAGAGGATACACTAATTATGAAACTTGGCAACAGTAACGTCTGGGTTGTCTATTAATTCCTGTAACACTTGGGGCAAATGACAGTTGTGGGAAAAGCATAAGAGGAAGTAAACATAGATAGCGGCAGAATCTTATCAGCTCACAGTCTGATTCATAGAACTTCAGGCTGGTACAGAAGCAAAGTATCAAAGGCAGGAGATCCAAAAATGCTGATATTTCAGCAGGTAGACTTGGAAGAAATCCAACAGCTGTCTGGTTCAATAAGTGGGCCAGGGAAAATGTTGCAATATTCCTGCTTGGAAGACCTTGGCACACTCTGAATGCACCAGCTTAAGTAGACAGCATTAATTGGTAATGAACCCAAAGTAATCGGCTCACTATTTTAATCTCCTGCTTGCAGCTTTTTGAGATTGAAGAACAGCAATCAAAAAATAAATTACACACAGGCAGTCCTCAACTCGTGACACTGTACGACAGTACTGAGGAAGGGGGATTCACTATTGGTTCATGAAGCTGTGGCCATCCCAACTTCGTGGTCCTGATCTGGGAGCTCAGGAGCAAAGTCACAATTATGACACTGCAGAGATTATGATACCACAGAAATTATGATGTGACAATCTTCCTTGCTGGCTTCCCACAAGCAAAGTCAATGAGGAGGTCAGCAGGGAAGGTCACTCCCCCCACTGTTTCTCCCAAGGAACTCCAGGGGCTTTATACTCCTGCCAATACTCCATTATATGTACACGCCCACAGCATCATGCTCTGTAGCACACACATCCACACGGCACCCCACCCACCCAAATTCTCTAGCGCCTCCCTGCAGCACCCTCCATCTCCCATGGTACCGCCGTGCTCAGTAGCACCTGTTTATAGCAACCCTACTCCATGACAAGGGATGTAGTGGCTCAGCGGGTAAGACAGATGAGCCTGTCGATCGGAAGGTAGGCAGTTTAGTGGTTCGAATCCCTAGTGCCGCGTAATGAGGTGACCTCCCCTCACTTGTCCCAGCTTCTGCCAACCTAGCAGTTTCGAAAGCACATAAAAAATGCAAGTAGGAAAAATAGGGACCACCTTTGATGGGAAGGTAACAGTGTTCTGTGTACCTTTGGCGTTTAGTCATGCTGGCCACATGACCACGTAGATGTCTTCGGACAGCGCTGGCTCTTCAGCTTTGAAACGGAGATGAACATCGTCCCCTAGAGTCAGAAACAACTAGCACATATGTGTGAGGGAAAACTTTACCTTTACCTTTACTCCATGACTCCTGCACACTGACCTACAATTTCCTTCCACTTAACAACCTGTGGGGTCCTGGGACTACAACGACAACAAGGACTGTCCGGATTACCATCACTAAGCAACATGGTCATATGGTGTCACACTTTACAATTACATCACTTAGTGATTGAAATTCTGGTTCCAATCCTAGCTTAATATGGAATTATTTTAGAATATCCTGTTCTTAATTTCAATATTACTATGGTTATCTTCTCTGATATTATATGTAAGAATATATTCTATCAATTCTCTGTATCTTTGCGAATCAAATTCATGTAAGATACAAACAATAATTTGCATTGTTTTATAATTCATATAAAACAATACATAAGGGTTTTTTTAATATAAGCAGTATTGTTAATAGTCTTCTAGCTACTATGGTTATTCTGAGGAAATGTACAAGCACTCTAATTTTAGAAAGTATTAACTCAACTATCTGTCTTATACAGAATTATAGTCCAAGAGGGAGATTATACTTTAACTTTGGAAACAGATGTCTATTTGCATGTTGTTCTACTTACTTAAAAACTTACTTGAAAAATAAATGTACAATAGAGTTCTCTGCAGTGGCTTATTTGCTTTCATTCCGCCTCTCATGCAGAAGAACCACACTCATCATTTTAACAAGGCCTTTTAAAATAGTCACACTTTTCTACTTCTTTGATGTTTGTTTGTTTTTTTACTACAGGTTTAACCACTTCCCTGTCTAACGACTGTTCAAACTTAGAGCAGTCCTGAAAAAGAAGGTTTAGGGCCAATCGATCATGATCCAGGCACATGGCAACTAGAGCACATTAACAATGGTTGTAGAGCCCCAGGGTCCTGGGATTGTCTTCCTAGGGCAGGGTTGTCAAAATCAAAGCCCGCAGGCCGGATCCAGCCTGTGGGGTACTTAGCCCTGACCCACGAGGCCACCCTGGAAACAGCAAAGGACCGGCCCGTGGTGCCTGAATTTTCACTGGATGCTCAATTTTCACTGGCAGAGCACTTGGGCCGCCATAGGTGCCCCTGACAAAAGTGATGTTTAACTGACCACGCCCCCCCACCAGCTCTCTCCCCACCCCACTCTGATAAAAAACAACCCTGATGCAGTCCTCAATGAAATAGTGATTGACACTGCTGTTCTTTGAGGAGCTTCTGACAAGCAAACTCAATGGGGGAAACTTAACATTTAACAACTATAATTGTACACTTAACCACCATGACAAAAAGTCTGTAAAAATTGACAACTGCTTTTCCTAGCAATGGAAATTTTGGGCTCATTATGAAATTACGATTTGTGGTTGTAATTAAAGGCCTACCTACCTATAGTAAACTACCTGTAGTAACATCATGCTTAACAACCCCAGGTGATTCACTTAATAACCCCTGTGGAGCTGACATTGTAAATTGGGTATGGTGATGGGTTGTTTCATTTAAAGACCATCCTGCTTAGAGACAAGAATTGCTAATTGCAATTGTGATTATTAAACAAGGACTCCCTGTATCATTTTTGATGTTGGCATCTGTTACCCCCATCTCATTGGTTTTGATTCCAAAATGACATTCTGAGCACGGCATTTATTGTATTCCTTTGTTTTCCAGTAAGCAGGCATACGTTCATGAAAAAATAAAAAACTGACCTAAGACCTCTGCAATTCAAACACTGCAAGAAAGCATCAGTCTGGAATAAGCGCCAATCTAGGCATCATCATAATGATTTTGATTAAGTGCCATCAAGTCCGTGTGGCCTCTTACTGGAGAGAAGTGCTCCAGGATGAGATTATAATAAATAGCCTGTGCTTAACTGCATAATTAAGAAGCCGGGAATCTGACTAAAGAAAAAAAAAAGGAAAGAAAACTGGGAGTACAGAATGCTACCCCCTCATATCACACTTTCCTGTAGACTTACATTCCAAATACTTTTAACTGTTTGTGATACTTCAAAATACATGCAGACTTTCAATGAGCAACAAATCAATATCTGTGGGAAAATAAGTGTCATAAATCAGCACTCTGGACTTATCTGACCCTATGCCCGTGATGGCAAACCTATGGCATGTGTGCCAGAGGTGGCATGCACCCTCTCTGACGGCCCAGTTCAGCTCCGCTGCGCATGTGCATATCCCTCCCGCCAGCCAGCTGGTTTTTGGGTCTCTGCTGCACATGCATGGAGTGGCATGTGTGCATAAGTGGGGTGCATGCAGGGGGGGTGCGTATGTGTGGGGTGCATGAAGGGGGCTGCAACCACATTCACGGAGTGGGGTACATGCGTGGGTGTGCATTGCATTTTGGGTTTAGGGCCCATGTGAGTTCTTTGGGCACTCGGTTCAGAAAAGGTTAGCTATCACTACCCTATGCTGCAGTCAGATTGAACTCCTTTTTAAATTTCAAATGGGAAAGAAATCATTCGATTTTGTCCTTTTCTTTTGACAGGCTCTTCAGCATGCAAAAGAGTACTAATAAAATACAATTGGTTCTAAACATTTTAGGCCAGAGTGCTTTGCCTCAGAGGAAGCTGTTTATTCCTTAAGGACTCCTTTCTTTCTCAAGTTACAACTCCAGTTCTGTAAAGAAACTCAGCTACCCTTTACATGATCTGACTGGACAAGGAGTGAAGCAAGTGTTGGGACATGAAGTAATTAGATTTTTTTTAAAAAAACCACAATCATAACTTGATTCAGTACAAGCAAGCATATTTGCCTAATTTTGGAATAACTGACATTATTTTTGATGGAGGGAGTTTTGATCTGGGAAAAGGTCAACATGATTTATAAATGTGCCAGAAAAATACTTTGTTATTTTTAGAAATGATTATGTTTGCAGCAAAATGGAGAGGGGGCACAAGGGGTGTGTTTTTTCTGTGTTTAATAACGTGGATGTAGGGACTATAGATTCTCAGGCAGCCCAATTTTAAAACTTTGAATGAGAAAGAATGCAGAAAGAGATCAAGATACAAAGTATGGGACAGCTAACAATTTATTAAAAAGTTCAGTTTGAACTAAAGCGACCAGGTTTATAGGCTAAAGCATAGCAATATAATGCTTAAACAGGGAGGGAGTAAGACTCAAAATTTAAATTTCTTCAGAACAGCTCAGGCCTGTGCAAGCAACATATTTTATCTCGAAGCCTTGCCTATTAGTCTTTTAATTTTTTTTTAAAAAAAGATAATACTATAATGAATTAGGAGTGGCAGAAGATGAACAGCATAAGGCTCCTTAGGGTGTAGGCTTCTTCTTAAAACTAATTATGATTCAACTTTTATATTTTTTTAAAAAAACAACTATTATAAATATCCTGGAGGTCTTCCATGTGCTGTCAACTAAACCAAATCAAACCATTTACATTCCCCTTAAATCATCTTCATTATTTGGGTAAGAAAGAAAACTTTCACATCAAAACACTCTAAAATATTTTCTCCAGTCAGGGAATCCCTTACCTTAAGGCAGTTTTTACTACTATGAAACTCTCCAAAATACACTGGGTTACAAATGCCATCAGTAAACTTTTATTTATTTATTTTATTTAAATATGCAAATAGCTATCCATCTAATGCCACACTCTGGATGGCTCACAACCCAAAATTAAAACAACATCTATCCACAATAATACTTTTTTAAAAAAACCTAAAATTTTCCATCACAGATATCCTGGTAAGGACAAAATTTGCACTCCAGAACATCAGCTATTTAGGACAAAATTGGTAGGTCATGAATTAAATCTCTAAAATAGCATTAGTGTGATGCTTAATATTCAGAATTCAGAAGCAGGCACTGAAAAAGTTCAGGGACATTGCCAAAGTATCAAAAGTCAACCCTTTTCTCTGTTTTTGTTAACTAGAATCAATCCTCTTAGCCAGGGGCTTGTTTGAATCAGAGTTTCTAAGAAGAGGTTGGACAACCATTTGTCTGAAAATGGTACAGGGCTTTCTGCCAGAGCAAGGGGTTGGACTAGAAAACTTCCAAGGTCCCTTCCAACTGTTATTCTTGGAGGTGGGGCGGGGTGGGGAAACGGTAACCCAATTCATATCTAAAGCTAAGCCATAAATGATGAATTATTAGATAGTGGACACCTTCTCCGTACTGTACACAAACAAACCGACTTAAAAAAAATTTTTTTAGAGCGAGGCACTAACTTGTTGCCATTTCTACGCGCTTTCCAAAACTCTTGTGGGCATCCGAGGGAGGCGCACTTGTTAAATCTCTGCCCATTTAAAGGTCTTGGGGGGGGAGGGTAAAAGAGTGGCCACCGCAGATCTCCCTCCCTCCCGCTCCCCGGCCACCCCCGCGTTTTGCTTAAGAGCCCCACTTATTCCTTATTCTTTTCCCACCATCGCAAAAGCGGCTTCCGACATTGCCAGAAATAGCATGGATAACGCCAACTAGAACCAGGGGTCTCCAACCTTGGCGACTTTAAGCCTGGCGGACTTCAACTCCCAGAATGCCGCAGCCAGCTTTGCAAAGCTGGATGTGACAAAGCTGGCTTTGCAAAGCCGGCTGGGGCAT
>JANHFP010002062.1:32357-42692 GCA_032468135.1 Calamaria suluensis | reverse complement strand
ATTTAAAATTTCCCTAAAATTCTTAAATATTTAAAACCCCTATTTCTTAATTAAAATTTTAACCCAAGCCAGCGAGATTTTATTCCACCATTTCTTTGATACCAATGTAGTTTTTGTCCCACAGAGAGTTGTCCCATGGCAAGTTGGCCATGGCAAATTGTCATAGATCCCTGGATAAGTTGATCACAGAAGTTAATGCCTCAAATCCCCATGTTTTCTACTTGCTTTATTGTGGGGAGAAGGGCGGGGCTTAGTTTCCACCTCCAGCTGTGAATGCATTGCCTCTGCAACTCTGGCTGACGCTAGTTGTCCAGGGAAGAGAAAGCTTTTAAATTGTCTTCTGTCAGAATTCTTTTTCTTGATATTATATTGCCTAAAGGGTAAAAAATGATGAATAGCAGCATGATTGGCAAACTAAAAACGGAAAAACCACACTCCAAAAGTATTTTATTTTTGTTTTTAATCTGGCATTTAAGTATGTAGTCCTAGAAGCCGTTTGCTCGTGTAATGCAATATTTGTCCCTTTATAGCAGCATTTTATGATTTGGATAGGTTGGTCTCCAACCTCGGCAACTTCTAGACTTGGGGACTTCAACTATCAGAATTCTTGGAGTTGAAGTCCACAAGTCTGAAAGTTGCCAAGGTTGGAGACCCCCTGGCTTGGATCATACAGAAGGTTAATAAACAGGGATCAGGGACAACGTTTTGGGGAAGACTTTCCTAGTTACTGTAGCAGTGTATATTCTAGTACCTGCTTACATTCTTCCCTGTCTTGCTACCTGTCCTCCAGATGTATTGGACTTCAACTTTTGTTATTCTTAGCCAGATGACATATGCGGAGGCCTATAACTAATGGCTATATTATTTATTATTTCTGTTTCACTTTAGTGTATAAAACATCAGCAAGAGAGTACAACATAAAAGTCACTAAGAGACAGGTAAGCGCCACAGTGTAAGCTCACTAAGATATTTGACTCACAGTAGCTGCTATTGAACTGTACAACAAAGAAGCTTTTCCAGTTGGGAATCATAGTCAGATAGACACATGGTTTCTATATACTGCAGATTTACTTGGTGCCAAATCACTTAGGGGAGAAATGCCATTCCTCACAGCGGGAAGAATCATTGGCTTGATAAAACTAGTCTACACAATTTTCTGTGTGTTATGGAATGAGTTGGGAATTCAGAAAATGCATGGCATTTCCTTATACAGAATTCATAAACATGATGCCTGGAAGATACAAATTTGTGAATAGAATAGAACAGAACAGCAGGGCCCTTGGAGGTCTTCTAGTCCAACCTTCTGCTCAAGCAGGATATATTATACTTCTTCAACTGTTCAGTCGCTTCTTAAAAACTTCCACTTCTGAAGGCAAAGCATTTCACTGACTAACTGTTGTCACTGTCAGGAAATTCCTCCTTATTTCTAGGTTGAATCTCTCATAAATTTCCATCCATAGAACGAAAGTTAAGTGTAAGCATTCTATGAAAGGCAGAATTCATAAGCTTAAGAAAATTCACAAGCTTAAGAATCACTCCATCACATGTACATGTGTACATGTGCATGCACGTGCACATTTGTTCTACGAAAGCATATTTTAGTCTTCCTATTCAAGAAAGATCAGCTAAGCTTCTTAATGCTTGTTGCTATGGAAACAGTGAGTTTTACATAAATGGGGTGCAGTATGCTACCATGTGATAGATTATTACATAAATTAATGATAAAAGGGTTTATGTGGCTTCAGCACTATTATTCCCCATACTATATTGGCAAAAGGTAAAACCAATTTTCTCAGTCCCGCTGTACGACATCAGTTCCCAAGAATGGGAGGGAATGCCCTGTTGATTGAGCTCTGTCCTCAATATTTCTCGCAAGGCAGAAAAGGAGAGCTGAAATAACTAGGAGATGTGGCTGGAACAATAAAACTTTCTGGTATTTTTTTCCTTGGTTTGTTTTTACTTTTTTTTTAAAAAAAACAAACCCAGTGTACAAATATTGTGTATTTCTTGCTTCAAAATAAAGCAGAAAAAAATTAATTTGTACCAATTACGGCTGGAGAAAGTTCTAGAAGTCACAGGGAAGACACCCTGTGATTGGTTTGTATGGTCTTAGGGTGCTTATCTCTGTTCAAGGGTATCATGATTCTGCACCTTCCAATAACAGCAGGGGTGTCAAAGTCGATTTCATTGAGGGCTGCATGGGGGTTGTGTTTTACCTTGGGGACCCAGGGTGGGTGTGGCCAGGGTACGCATGGTCAGCTCAATGTCACTCCTGTGGGGGACACCTGTGGTGGCCCGAGCATTAAGGCAGCCGAAAACGGAGCTCATGAGCCTGCTTTTGCTGGCAGAAGCACTGCAGACTGGTCCTTCAATGTTTCCAGGACAGCCCTGCAGGCCGGATCTAAGTAGCCTGTGGGCCGGATACGGCCCCCAGGCCTTGAGTTTGACCCCCCTGCAATATAGGAAGGTGGAATTGTGTCTTGTAAAACCCACTGTTGCGTACTCTTTTCTGAAACTTCCTGTAGTGGCTTTCTCAGAGAAACCAGGGATGACATCAGCTCAACTGGAATGATGTCTCTCCTCCTTAATGAGGTGTAATTTTCCTGATTTGTAGTTGAATATATAATATGTTATATGGAATTAGTTATGTATTAGCATTGAAGTGTTTCAGAGACTGTGGTCTAAGACAGAGGTCACCAACTGGTGGTCCTTGGACCACTGGTGGACCTGAGAAAACTTTGGTGGTCTGCAGAAAAGTATTTCCATTTTTAATATTACACTAAATCAGGGGTCCTCAAACTTTGGCTGCTTAGCTTCAGAAACTACTTCCTGTTGGGGCCCTAAGGAGCCCAGGCGGGCAGGCTGGGAGGGGAGGAGTGAGTAGAGACCGGCGAGACATCCCTCGATGTGAGTGACATCAACTTGGCCTCTCCCACCCAATCACATGACCACCTAGCTACGCCCACCCAGCTGGTCATTAGGCAGATCATATTAGTGGTTGATGGGATTTAAAATGATGAATTTAGTGGTCCCGAGGTCCTAAAGGTTGGTGACCCCTGGTCTAAGAATATACTGCATCATGGCCTATTTGTAATATGAATTACAGATATATCTGCTTTTCCTTCTACAGCAAAAAGAGGGGATTGTGCAAGTAGTCCTTGACTTGCAACCGTTGATTTGATGACCAAAGTGACAGCAGCCCTGACCATTTTTCACACAATTGTTGTAGCATGGTCACATGATCAAAATTCAGACACTTGGCAACTGACTCATATTTATTCTACTGCACTGAAAAAACTGGAAGTCCCTTTTTTTCTCTTTTACTTCTTCACTTTTCTCCTTTCTTTTAAAGTTTCTAAATTTTTGTATTTGCATTTTATCATATAATAAAGTTTAATAACAACACTTTTTTTTTAAAAAAAAGACATGTTATCAAAATTGTTTTCCATCAGTAGTTTTAATTTTTAGTAAATTTCTTGGAATGTAATATTTTCCATGGATTTTTCTAGAAAATAGTGCCAACGTTCCTTCTTGATTAACCATGCAACATGCTGTATTCTCCAGTAAAACAGTAACTATGCTGTGGATAAGCTAGATTAACTATTATGCTATATGTTGATAGTAACTTAAAACATCTGGAGACCCTGAGTCAGCATTAATCAACTTTTGGTAAATACTGCCAGATGACTTGAATGTAAAATGACAGTGATTTTCTGTGCCAAACTTATGGATCATTTCTTTTTTTTTTTAATTCAATATATCTACTTCAAGTAAATGTCCATTGTAAACTTTAAACTTCCTATTGGCTTCAAGCCCAATATATTGAAAGGAAATAAACTGATTAGCATTACAGCCTCTCAAAAATGATCTCAGCGTTTGAATTTTTCCTGTCTTGGCAGAAGAGAAAAGTTACTTGTATACTCATCCCATTTGTTGATGTATATGTGTAATTGCTGAACAAAACCCTGGGATGAAAGCCATTCTAGATTTGATATTTTAATTTATAAAGTTAAATCCAAGAATTTATATCCTGTTGGTTTTTTTTTATAATCCTCAAGTTTCTAAAGAAAGTTTCAAACATTTTCTATTTTGTATTAATTGCCCCCTTGCATTAAAAGATCATACTAATTTAATAGTGTTTGCTAGAAAATTGTGTTCCAATATATCTATTGTATTTCTAGTATAGTCCACTGGTCCTGTTTTTGAAATTTTCACAAATAAGGGGCATACAAAGATTTATATAATTAGGGCAGATTTATTCATTGTTGTGAATTTAATTATCAGTAGGGAGGGATCACAATCCATTTAATCAGAACTATCTCCAGATTCTGCTTGCTATTTAACAAAAATACCTAAACCCTTAAAAGGTGGTGTATGAAATATATCTTCCATGCTGCAATAACCCACACTCAAAATCCTGCTAAACAGATTATACCACTCACTCTGCCTTTATGGGAGCCATGTTTTCTTTGCTGGATCCAATCTGGGTTGGTCACTGGGACCGGAGGTTTAGTCTTCTGAGCTTTTGGACTCGTGCTGGAGCCTATTCTCAGATGAATTTTCTCTACTGGAATGAGACCAACGCAGACTGGATCCTGAAACATTCTGGGAAAAGTATATTTGCCTTCAGGTTTTCTTTTAAAAAAATACAATACCATGCGATTTTAATCATTTTAAACAATCCTCATCAATTTGAACATCTACCCTTCTATGTTCAAACCAGGATGGATAAGATGTCTGCACTGGTTGGATTCATTTTTTTTTACTATTGGTGCTGTGGGCATGGCTTGGTGGGCGTGGTAGGGGAAGGATATTGTAAAATTTCCATTTTCCTCTTGCTGGGACTCGGGAGGCAGAGAACAGATGGGGGTGGGGCCAGTCAGAGGTGGTATTTACATGTTCTCCGAGCTACTCAAAATTTCCCCTACTGGTTCTCCAGAACTGGTCAGAACCTGCTGAAACCCACTTCTGGATGTCTGAAGTAGTATGGCTTGTCATTTTGCTTATGAGGTCTTGTTAATTGTAGAACCAGAAAGTTGCATATGAACCAAGCATCATTATTAAAGTTTGGTTTGATGCCTGGAAAGGTTTGCTCCTACTTGTTATTTTGGTGCCAATAATTTCATACCCTTAACTGGAATTAGCCAGTGGGCTAGGGCTTAATGTCATCTGAAATGCTTAATCCAACAATGTTGGCTTGCTTGCTAAAACCAGACGGTGATCTTAGGTTTCTTGCCAACTGAATTGCATTGTGGTTAAATTTTAAGAAGGTAAATTCAGGTAGTTCAAGGAACTGTAAACCGCCCCGAGTCTACGGAGAGGGGCGGTATATAAGTCCAACAAAATAAATAAATAAACAAACAAACAAACAAACAAACTATTTCTGAAAGACTTGAGGCTGTATGCAGAGTGGGGACATAATGAATTATTTTCATATCAATGTTTAATCTCTGCTACTATCTGAAACTGTTCCCTACCAAGATTGTAGGCACTATGCTGTCCTGTCGTCCCCTCCCCAACTGATTATTATACACTTGGCTGCTCTCCTCAATACTGCTAAATGTGTCTCTGCAGACCCAATTTTTGGATTCTCCTTTTCTCCTCAAGCATATCAATATGTGAAGCTCCACCAAGAAAAGAAAAAAAATTAGAACATGGATGAAAGCATAAACTGACCATTAGAGGGAGCTTTAACATTTTATGAATGTGAACTTGCTTCTTATGGCTTCCACCAAAAATATGCATTGCTTGAAACAATTGTAAATCAGGTTTCAGAATAGTAGACTACAAGCCCTAAAATTTTGAGAAATGCCAAAGAAAGGACTTGGCCAAACTCTTAAAATCTTTTATGTAGGAATCCCCATTTAACTCCCACCCAGGCCATGCCCCTTTCTTCTTGCTTGTTGAAAAGGCTGAACAATTACATTCTGCTTCACATGCCATATTTATAAGTACAGTAGTTGCCTAGCAGTTAAATGCTGCCAGAGCTGATGTATCATACAGTCTTTGAATGTAATCTGTACTGCAGTGAAGGAACTTTTAAGTTCCTTTAAGTTCCACTAACGCACAAAATTGTCCAAAATGTTACCAAGAATCCAAGTGCAACATCCAGAAATCTGGAGAAGAAGGTCCTGTCTTATCAGTTTATGAATGCTTCGCCTACTACTTAACCCTTTTAACTCAATATGCTAAGGACATATTGGGTTTAGAACTTTACATATGCAAAGTAAGTGCTTCATCTTGCCTTCAAAGTAGGCTAACTTATCCATCAAATTACAATGTCTCTTTTAAAAATTATCCAAGGGAAAGGAAAATAAAATCTACACTTTTGTGAAAAAAGTACTTTTTATCTGACTATCTGAACACATCAATCTCTGCCAATGAATGAAATGAAGAGTCAATTCAGCTCTACGTATCTCCTTGCTCATTCCCTTTTATGTATAACATTAATTTTGAAAGTTTTCATTTATTTCATAGAGTAATCAAGTATGTTTTCCAATGTGAGAAATACACATTTCTCCCTTCATTTAAAGGGATAACTAGAGCCAATTATGCCTTATTTCTCACAAATGTTGACTTCTACATCTCAGTAATCTCCCTGTAGATTTCAGAGATTGACTGATCATGCTGAAGGGTTCTATCAAAAAGCCCATTATATATTTGCCTGGAAAAGGTTACAGCACCATTTCTAAGATTTTAGAGCTCTACCAATCCATAATCAGACTCATAAATTTGAAATGACAAAATTTTGTAAAAATATACATCTTCCCAATAGTAGCTTTCTTGTCAAAATTGTCCCACTAACGCACCAAATTGTCCAAAATGTGACAAAGAATCCAAGCGCAACATCCAGAAATCTGGAGAAGACATTCTTTCTTAAAATCAGTGTTCATGACTGTGTCATCAAAAAAAAACATTGGATAGATATAATTGGGATTTGTGGGAGAAGAAGCAAGAACACATTTGTATTAAATTTTCCATAAAACACATAGGTAAAGATTCAGACTGGTGGAAGAATATTATATAGGCAGATGAGTTAAAAGTAGGGCATTTCAAATGACATGGGTATTACTACATTTGGCAGAAACAGAGCTTTGAATTCTGCAAGAACCGTGTGTCAATTGTCAAGCATGAAGGTTCTACTGTCATGGTTTGAGAATATTTAGCTGCTTCAAGACTCTGTTAACCTGCCATCATTGAAGGAACCATAAATTCTGCCTTGTATCAGAAAATGTCACAGGAAAATATCAGTCTACTACTTGTACATCAACTGAAGCTGAAGCAGCTCAGACAGTAGACAGTGATCCCAATCATCTAAGAGAATGAAGAGCAACAGATTTGAAGTTTTCAAGCAATCCAGCTGAAATCCAGACCTAAATCCCATTGAAATATTATGGCAGGACCTGAAGCAAATAATTCATGCTAGATAGAAACCTCACAGCTGTTACAAAACTGAAGCAGTTGGCCATGAAGGAATGGGTCAAAATTTGTTTACAGCAATTTCAGAAGTCAATATCCCATTATAGAAAGCACTTGGTTGCGATTATTGCAGCCAAAGATGGTACAGACAGTTATGGAATCAAAGAGGTCAATTACGTTTTCACAGTGTCATATTCATTTATTGATGCATTTGTTAAAACAGATTTCTATGGGCAGAGAATTCACATTAGTGACTCCAATGTTGCATATTAAATCACACTGTTCATGAAATTAAAAAAAAACAAAACAATTATGTTTATTTATATTCTTTTTATACATCAGGAGGACCTGAAGTGTATAACATACAATAGTAAAGTTGCAGAAATGCAGAAACTCTGAAAGAGGACAAATTTTATTTTCATCAAATGATAAGTAGATCTATATTTTAAGGGTGTGGGTCATCCTTCTTTTATTTATATGCAGACTCACCATATCATAATACTGTATCAGATAGATCTAGGGCAGGGATGTCAAACTGGTGGCCCACTGGCTGGATGCATCACACACAGGCCACACACACAACCAGCTCCGTGAATGGTGAAAACGTGATTAAATGTCACGTGACAGCAACATGACATGGCAAATTTGACACCTGTGACCTAGGGGGAAAGAATGGAAAAATCTATTTCCCTACGATATACTTAAATACAGCTGTAAGATGCTTCCAGTCTGGTGTTCTACATATGTATAAGGTAATGAAGCACTTAATTACAAGATATAAAATGTTCACCTCTGGAGGAGGTTTTTTTGAAACAACAACAACAACTTGAGTCAAATAATAGCTTTAGAGCAAAGAAATGGTGATCTTTGGAATGCTAATTACAACTGGATCGAGATGTTTACGGTGTCTTAGTATCTCCCCAAGCTCATTAGCTTCACTGCGTTGCTTTTAGGAACACAGGGCAGTGATTTTTAAAGCTGTTAAAATAAGCATGTAGAAAGTGCCTGTGGGTTACTCACAATTTAAGAAAATTGTTGAAGGAGAGTAGCAATGAAAGAATAGAATTCAAGATCAGGTTATTAAATAACCAGTTTTTAAACTAAGATGCAACAACCTGAATGATTATCAAAATATATCCGAAGGTATATCTGGCTGTATAGTGAATTAATATGGAGCTCCTGCATTGTTACCTAAGGATGAGCCATTTAAATGATCCATCCATAAACAGAATTTAGTGAAATAATCTCTATCTTAAACTACAATAGGGGAATTGTTTTGAAAATCTGAAATTATTTTTTAAACCAACTTAACATCAACTTAACATCAATCTATATAATACATGCAACAAAAAGGGAACTATCAACTCTGTCATTATTTTATGATGGTCAAAATGTCAAGGTATTTATGTGGGTATTAATAACCTTAAGAGGTGGTAGGGGTAAAGAAGATACTTTTTGTATCAAGGGCCTGTTTCTACCTCTGCCCACCCTCCCCAAATATAGTGAATGAATCCCTTCTCTTTTACACATACACTGTAAAAAAACACCCAAAGCATGAAATGTCTGTGTTCAAATGTCTATTCCAATGTACTTTGAAAAATGACTAGAATTTAAAAAACCTTTTCCTCACTTGACTTTTCCAAAAGTTAGAATACTGTTCTGTGGAAGTGTTATATTAAGCAGATATGTGTTCTTCTGTTTCTGTACTAGAAAGCACTGCTTATGCCTTGAGTTCTGCCTTAAAGATTAAAAGATGTGTTGTATTCCATGTAGTTCAGTATTTGTTAGTGGGAAATGGAAAGCCAAGATTTTAGGTAAGGAATCCTTCAGCCCAACTTATACGCATGAGGAAGTTGGGTCTTTGTAATACAAGGATGTGTGCTGTCAATGAACTGTGGCCTTTTTTTTCAATGGTACTTATTATAACACAACGAGCCATGGTAAAATCTGCTTCAAGTCAAGCTCAACTCTTAGAGACTTCTTCTCACCCTGCTTAGGTTTCTATAATAAACCATAGGAACCAGCTCTTCAACTATATTCCAAAAGGATTGATTGCTGAAATTCTGGCTCTGTACAGCTTTGAAGCAATACAATTGGTGGTACTAGTAAAGAGAATAAATTTTCTATACAGGTAGCCGTTAACTTACAACCACAACTGAGGCCAAAATTTCTGTTGCTAAGGCAGACATTTGTTAAGTGAATTTTGCCCCATTTTATGTCCTTCCTTGACACAGTCGTTATGTGAATCACCGCAGTTGTTAAGCTAGTAATATGGTTTTTAAGTATATCTTGCCTCCACATTGACTTTACTAGCCAGAAGGTGATCACATGAAACTGGGACACTGTAACAGTCATAAATATGAATCAATTGCCAAGTGTATGAATTTTGATCATGTGGCCACAGGGATGCTGCAATGGTCATAAGTCTGAAAAATAGCAATAGCGCTTAGAGTTATGTACTGCTTCACAGTTATTTACAGCCCTCTCTTAAGTGGTTTACAGAGTCATAAGTCACTTTTTTCAGTGCCATTGTACCTTTGAGTGGTCACTAAACGAACTGTTGTCAGTTGAGGTCTACCTGTAACTTGGTCGGTCATAGATTAAAAGGCCTTAATTTTGCGTTAATCTTGCCCATTTTGATTTTTTTTACTTATACAGTGTAAGAGTTGATAAGTCAAGTCTGAAGTCCTTCAGCAAATAAAGAAAAGATATTGGAACAGCAACATATGCTTTGGCTCTTTATTAATGTTTATATTTTGCCCTGTAAATAACACTTCACGCAAATTTAAGAAAATAATAAATTTATTACTCTTTAACATGTCACCTATTTGTTGGTTTCTGTCATGCCCTCTGTTGTTCCCCAGCCGTGCCCAGCGGTGACTCTGCCTTCTTCTGAGTCAGATTCAGAAGCTGACA
>JANHFP010002062.1:9197-23545 GCA_032468135.1 Calamaria suluensis | reverse complement strand
GTTGTAACGACCTGGGTAATGGGTTGAGCAGCTGAGGTGCTGGCTGTGTTCCCATTAGTCTTTTTTGTTGCAGCTGCTCTGGTCATACTTTGCTCGCACAAGCACGAAACAGAAGATACCAGCCTGAAGATGATGAGTGTGACCTCATCAAAACGTTGCCAAGATACTCTCAATCTTACACGGGAAAAGACCCGAATACACCAAGACCTATACCCATGAAAATGTACAAAAACAAATATATATTTGTTTCTATATATAGTGTATATATATATACACACACACACTAAGGCTATTAAATGTGAAATCCATTATAGAAGTGATAATGCCTGTCAGAACTGGTGTTATGTAAAAAAGGCTTAAATCACATTTTAACACGCTGTATGATCCCAAACCAAAAAAATTAATAAATCACAGTGCAGCACATTGCTTTGGAGCATATCAATCTCACAGCTTACAACAGAAAAATGTCATTCAAGTGGAACAGAATCTAGATTGCTTGATTTGGTTTGTGGCCCCTTTCCTAAGACAGAAGGGAAGCTCAAGGTTGACCAAAACAGTCTAGATTCACTCTTTGACATCTCCAGTTAAATAACATTAAATAAAGAGGACCAGAGAGAAGGTGATATGAAGGAACTTTTCCTGTCAGTAGACAACATTTAGAAAAAATGTATGATAGATAGTCCTTGACTTATGACCACAATTCAGCCCAACAATTCAGTTGTTAAGTTAGTAACATGGTTGTTAAGTGAATCTGGCTTCCCCATTTACCTTGCTCATCAGAAGGTTGCAAAAGGTGATCACATGACCCCGGGACACTACAACAGTCATAAATATGAGTCAGTCGCCAAGCATTTTAATTTTGATCATGTGCCCATGCAGATGCTACAGTGGTCATAAGTTTGAAAAACAGTCATAAGATTTTTTTTCCAGTGTTTGAATGGGCACTAAACAAATTGTTGAAACTCAAAGGCTACCTGTGCTCAGTTGACATCTGAAAGTTGAGAAGATGCTGGATCATCTTTAATGTGAAAAAGATGGCTTACCTTAATAACAATGTTTTTTTCTCAACTTAATTTTTCAAGAAGAATATCTTGCATGGGATGAGACAAGCAGATAATGTGACGAATCTAGAAAGGGTAGACTATCTGCCCGAACATAAAGTGATATAAGGAATAAAAGAAGAGGAAGCCCAGAAGCTATGGGAGGTGGATACATGGCTTTATTTAAATATAAAGATGTGCTTCAGTTTTCAAATATTTATTCTGAAATTTTCAGTGGTGCTTCTGCAAGATGAGTGGCATAAAAGTAAAATAATGAATAAAAATAATAATAATGGTGGAACATTTTGAGACTTTAAGTTTAAAAACCATAATTCCACCGTGTTTTTCCGAAAATAAAACCTCCCTGGATAATAAGCCCAATTGGACTTTTGAGTGCATATGCTACAATAATCTTTTGGGAAACATGGTAATAAGAATATTTCTTTTGAAATGGTGGAAACCTATCATGATTACTCATCCTTAATTACTTGCACAATTCTTTTATTCACAATTTACTTACCTTAGTCCAGTACACCTTGTTCAAAAAAATGTACTTTTTCTTTGCTCACTTCTAGATTGCAAAACCCCCCTGCCTACTAATGACTCATGTATTTTTCTTTGAAAGCAGTATGGATCTGTCTATGTGCTTGTTCTTTTTATCAAAACAAAATGATTCACATATCATACTAGAGATATTAACCCTTGCAGCCTTCTGTCACTTTTGTTACAAAAATAGCATTTTTAACACGTTGCCATTTTTGTAGGAAAAAAACACTACCTTACTGTGCTGAAAAAGTTTTCAGACTGAAATTCATGGCACTTTTTGACAGCCAGAGAAAGTGGAGTGACTTAATAGCATGCTAGTTCAGTCTATCAAAATCCTCAGTCTATTCATCTGCCACCCAGCCTCTAGAAGGCTGATGAAAAGAAAGCAGCTGAACCATTTCAATGACACAAGTAAATCAAAGGAGGATTTTATTGCTATGGGGTTTTGAAATCTATTGCATACTTTTTTTTTTGCAATTGAGGGTCCTTCCATGTGGGGCTTTCCACCTTTAGCAGAAGTAACTTTGCACCTTTGTAGCCTCCCATCAGTTTCTGTGTTCTAGGCTGCGTTGCATGTGAACTCACTGCTGTTCAGATAGAGTTATCCAAAATTGTAGAAAAGGAAATCTTTCTATTTGCTGGGCTGAAGTTAAACATGGTTTGTTAGTGAGGCTTTTTTCCATGGACCAGACCAGCCTGCCCTCCATTTTAAGAGATGTAGGTCTTTCAAGTGTGAAGTTGCAGTGTCTCAGCAGATATGATCTATTTGCACAACAGTACACAGGATATATACTGCCAACCTAGCAGTTTCAAAAGCACGTAAAAATGCAAGTAGAAAAAATAGAGACCACCTTTGGTGGGAAGGTAACAGCGCTCCATGTGCCTTCGGCATTTAGTCATGACGGCCACATGACCATGGAGACGTCTTTGGACAGCGCTGGCTCTTCGGCTTTCAAACGGAGATGAGTACCGCCCCCTAGAATATGAAACGACTAGCATATATGTGCGAGGGATACCTTTACCTTTATACAGGATAATAGAGTTGGACGGGACCTTCTTGGTCTTTTAATCCAACCCCCTGCTGAAACAGGAGAGCTTATACCATTTCTGACAAGTGCTGTCTCTCTTCTTGAAAGCGTCCGGTGATGAAGCATCCACAACATCTGATGGCAAGCTGTTCCATTGATTGATTGTTCTCACTGTCAGAAAAATTCTTATTTCTAGGCTGCATCTCTCCTTGATCAGTTTCTATCCATTGTTCTTTATCTGGATGCTTTGGATGCTTTGTAAAATAGGTTGTCCCCATTCTCTGTGACAGTCCCTCAAATATTGAAATATTGCTGTCATAGCATACCTGGTCCTTCTCTTCATGCCATGCCCAGATCCTGCAACTGTTCTTCAGCCCCCTACTCATCTTCGTTGCTCTTCTCTGTACTCTTTCTAGAGTCTGAACATCTTTTTTATAGTGTGGTGACCAAAACTGAATGCAGTATTATAGGTAGGGTCTTACTAAGGCTTTATAGAGCAGTATACCTCGTGATCTTCATTCAATTCTATTACTGCAACCTAGGATTGCATTGGCTTTTTTAGCTGCCACCACATGCTGCAAACAATCAATATTTAATTGATTGTCCACTAGGACTTGAAGATCCCTCTCACGGAAGATCCCTCTTAATAGCCTTAACTGCTATTAAGCCAGGTTTCACCTAATATGTAACTGTACTTTGGGATATTCTTGTCTAAGTGTAAGACCTTACTTTTCTCTATGTTAAATTTCATTTTGTTAGACAGGGCCCATTGTTCAAGTCTGTTGAGATCCATCAGGGGTGTCAAGCATACGGCCTGTGGGCTGGATGCATAATGCCCTGGCCATACTCACCCCATTGTAGTGAAGGGGGGAAAAGGTGTGATACATCACGCGATGACAATGTGAAACCACAAGTTGACACTCCTGATCTTGAGTCTATCATCTAAGGTGTTGGCTATTCCTGCCAGTTTATTATAATCTGCAAATTTGACGAGTTCCCCATCTTGATTTTTTATTGGGTAGTCTTTCAAGATGTCATCCTGCTACTGCAGTTGATTTCTTTTGATTCACTCTGAGATAAAGACAGCATTGGCTTGGATAATTGTCTTATATCTTTTATAGTACAGACAAACACACACCATTCTTACCATTTCTCCGCAATCTTCATATCCTCCAAGTACCCCTTTCACACCTTTGCCATCTAACTCTTCAGCTGCTTCCTGGCTGGTTTTAAACTTTGAAAACATCTAAAGAAGTTCTTGTTGAGTTGTTAATTTGCTTTTATCTTGAGCACCTTTTATTGGATGACTGAGTGACAGCATTCTTTATTATTATCCTTCTCTTTTTCTGCCACAGATTTTGCACCTGTTTGGATTCCTGCTTTCCAGCAAAATTAGGTTGCATAAGTTAGTTTACCTTTTAGCTTTTAGATAGTATGAATCTAAAAGGACCCCCCTGCATTATATACTTAGAGAGTGTGAAGTCCTGGTTTTTTTTAAACCTTAGTCTCTCTGGAGGTAAATTAAATTGCCTCTCTCCCAGTTCTCCTCCTTTGAAAAAAATATGTTTCTATTTGTTATCCTGGTGATGAGCTCAGACCATCTGCTCAGCAAAGAAGCAAACATCTCTGCAGCCAAAAAACTACATAGCTCCGCACAAGCAATAAAATAATCATCCTGAAAATTAGCAGATCTCCTCTACAATGCACCAACTCCCTTGTAAACTCCTTTGTACTTGTTATATTTTGAGCACTTTTACCGACAATATTTTTTTCATCTTGCTTAGCAAATAGGGATTGCTGGTCTTTGAAATTATGACCAAAATTTAGGAGATCAGAAAGTATCAATGTTCTTTTTCAAAATATCCATAATTGGTCGGGAAGTTGTTTGTCTTCTTGCTTTTGCTTCTCTTGAAATTTAAATATTCATGCTCTTATATATTTTTCTCTTTTCAAAATTTGATTTGCATCTTTGTTTTATCACTTTTTTAACTTGAGTATTGCTGGAGACTGGCCTAAATCAACTAATAACTGAAAAGGATGAGTTTTTCTGACATATGCATTATCCAATGATGGATAACGAAACTAAAATTAAAACTGAACACATGCTTGATTTGTATATAGACCAACTTTCAGATTCTCACCAATTTAACAATTAAAACTAGAATATTTTAAGAACTAAAACCAAGTAATTAGCATTTCTAATATAAATTTTACCTTCTATTCTAGTACCATGTTTTCTATTATTTTGGGTCAGCTGCTCATACAAAGCAATAGACATCTAACAATTTAGACCAGTCTTTCCCAACTTATCAACTTTAAAACACACAGGCTTCAATTCCCAGAATTCCCCAGTCAGCATGGCTGGTTGGAGAATTCTGGAAGTTCAAGTCCACAAATCTTAAAATTGCCAAATTTGAGAGACACCAAGTTAGGCAATGCTACCCCAGAAGTAAATCTACTATCAGAAGCAGTCTCCATTTGACATAAGAGGATAGACTTCATGTCTTTATGCATCAAAGATGAATTGTTATTTTTGAAAGCTTAAAGTATTAAAGCCAGGAACATTATTATGTGACAACATTTGGAAAACTTACTTTAAAAATACAGCTGTTGGACATTTATGAAAATTATGTATCTCTATAGCTTCCCCGTATATTCATATATCTTTGAAACAGATAAATTAATACAACTCAGTTGTACTGAAGATTAGTATAATCACTGTCTAACTTTTCTTGAAGATTGAAAAAGGTACTTTAGATAGGTTGCTGATTGCATAAGAAATGTCAGCTAGGAATTAGAAACTGACCTGTTTAGGTCTAGTTGACATGTCCCCTTAGGCTAACCATTTTCCCAATAAGGTATGAATCAACCAATCACATAATAGAAGTTCAAAATTTAGATATACAATTCCCCCTCCCTCCTCCTCTTTTTCTCCCTGCTGCTTTCCCCCGATCGAGAGCCATTGATAAAGCAGCATCACTTTGTCATCTGTTTTTTGCATTCATTCTCAACTGTCATGAGAGACCTTGTAGCAAGGACAGAGCTTTTTGCTCTTGACGTGTTTGCCTGATGAATTCCATTCACACAATCAATGCCTGCCTGAAAAATAGCTTGCCAGTTGATAAAAGGCAGCATTGTTCTGACAAGATATGAGCTATATGAAGCACTGCACATTTCATCGTTCTATGAACCGAACACAATTCTATTGCTGTTCCACTTTATATGTTTTATTGTAGGCTGCTTTTTCTTGGTCTTTTCGCAATATTGCAAATGACATACATTTCAGAAACAAAAAGACCTCAGTGGAGTGCACTATGGAATTTGATATGCCTATGTATTTTGAAAAAAATAAGACATTTTTGAGGGAAACTGAGTTCTTCCAAAAATGGGCAAATTATTAGAGGCGATTAAAAAGGATAAAACAAACCTGAAGTGCTACAGAACTAATAGCAAGACAAGCCTGAAATGATTTAACCAAATGATTTCCAAATTCATTCATTCCCAAGATTCTATGCAAGTTTAAGTACTGTGACTGGTTTTCTAGACATTCTATGAAACATTTAACTTTCTTATAAATCAAAGCAGATTTAAGCGTATGCATTTCCTTCTACTTTACATGGTCTCCAAAACTTCTTAACTACCTAGAGCTGATTAAGCAGAGTACATTTAGGGTAGCTAACAAATATTTTTCCTTTAATAAATGCATGACTATATTTGGATACCTTCTTTAATCTAAATCAATTTCCAGGGATAGAGCAATAAAGCTTCTTTACAAAGTTCTGTTAGTAAAAAAATAGTTTGGTCACATCTTCAAATTTATTAGCTAATCAGAAAAATGTTATGATTATTCCTATGCTGTTTTTTTATTAGTCCATAGAATAAATCAAATATGGCATTAAGGTTTCTCTAATTTCCTAATAATGTATAAGCTACATGTTATTTGGAAGGATTAAGCTTGTTTTTTCCCTGACATGCTACTTTAATGCAAGCAATATGTGAAACATCCAGTGCTTTACCACCAATTTAAAATAAGCTTATATTGACTATGAATGCTAGCATTTAGCAGCCTCAATTGAAATTACAAATATGTGGTTTTAGCTGTTTACCTACTGTTTGCCTATATGCTGTCAAATAAATATATGTGTAGTTCTGTTTCATTTTTATAGTTCACATTTTATTGAAATAGAATAGAATAACAGAGTTGGAAGGGACCTTGGAGGTCTTCTAGTCCGACCGCCTGCCCAGACAGGAAACCCTACACCTCTTCAGACAAATGGTTATCCAACATCTTCTTAAAAATTTCCAGTGTTGGAGCATTCACAACTTCTGGAGGAAGTTGTTCCACTGGTTAATTGTTCTGTCAGGAAATTTCTCCTTAGTTCTAAGTTGCTTCTCTCCTTGAGTAGTTTCCAGCCATTGCTTCTTGTCCTGCCCTCAGGTGCTTTGGAGAATAGCTTGACTCCCTCTTCTTTGTGGCAACCTCTGAGATATTGGAACATTGCTATCATGTCTCCCCTAGTCCTTCTTTTCATTAAACTAGACATACCCAGTTCCTGCAACTGTTCTTCATAGGCTTTAGCCTTCAGTCCCCTAATTATCTTTGTTGCTCTTCTCTGCACTCTTTCTAGAATCTCAACATATTTCTTACATTGTGGCAACCAAAACTGGATGCAGTATGTTAATGCAGCCTAGAAATGTGATGACTTTTTTGGCAGCTGCAGCACACCATTGGATCATATTTAAGTGATTGCCCACTAGGACTCCAAGATCCCTCTCACAGTTACCATACTATTGAGCCAGGTATACCTATCCTATATTTTTTAATGTTTTGCTCAGAATAATAACAATGTGGGGGTTGGGAACAGTGTATACCACCTAAATCACACAGGCATAGGGACAAAGGGAAACCAACCCACAACTGTGTCTTCACAACCTCCCAGGACCTAGTCCATGTGCATTTTGCCTTCCTTACACTCTCAGCTTGGTACATAGAAGTCCAGGATTTATGAGGATTTCAACACAACAACAATCCATTGCTGCAAATCAATATAGATTTCTCTATCCCAGTATGATAGGTTTCTATTTCTTTTAGTGAGACCCTTGTTGAAAAATATCCATACATCTTGATTCCAAATCTTGGACAAATAGCCGGAAAGAATATTTGCAATTTTAACACAAGTGATTAATCCAGAATCATGTAAATAATTATTTTGATTTTAGTCCCCCCCCAAGTGACAGTAATATGAAAATCAACATCAAATAATTTGTTTTAACTCTCATGTTTCATCCCCAATAATAAAGTGGTTGAAATCAACTCATTAAACATGCTGAAGGTATCTCAGAGGAAAGAAATCAAGCATGTTGTTGTTCTAGTAACCTCACTGTTATAATTCCACCATAACCTCTGATCGTTGTGAGACTTCAGAAATAGCAATTGCATCTGGTCAAAATAGACTGAATAAGAAATGTGTGAATCAAACTATCAAGAACCCGGCAGATAAATTAAATGAACAATTTTTTAAAAAAGTCTGGAGTCAATTCAAAACAGTATTGGCA
Organism: Calamaria suluensis; assembly: GCA_032468135.1. Lineage (NCBI taxonomy): Eukaryota > Metazoa > Chordata > Lepidosauria > Squamata > Calamariidae > Calamaria > Calamaria suluensis. Next base: position 15,375 of record JANHFP010002062.1, on the reverse strand, counting down.
TTAAAGGACCAGTTCATATTAAAATGGAATTTAGCTAGTTTAAAATTAAATTTAATCCATGCCATCTTTTTATATATAACCGAGATCACATATATCAAACCACTCTTAAAAGAATAATAATTAAACCTCCCCCCACCCATAATCAAAGAAAACTATAAATCCACCCCTAGGTTTTGTTTGCCTTAAAAATAGAAAGTGCAGCTGTTTTATCCATTCCCAAGATATCAAAGGGCAGGAAAAGCCAACTCTGCTAGGTTTCTTCAACTTGCTGTCTTCCCAATGTGTCATTGTATGATCAGCGAGGAGGAAGAAACCTCACAGAAGTCTGACTTTTGCTAGCCTTCTTGAATTAGTTTCTCTCTAGATAGTATTGTCAACAAAGTTGAGAATAAAGTGCACAATTCTCTTATTTATCGGTAGATGGCAGTGTCTTATCACTGCTGCAATACCATTATAATTCTTTGGAAGAACTAGACTTCCCTGCTTACAGTAGTTATCAAAAGAAATAGTCTGTAAAAGGATCTAGAAATGTTTTAAGGAGAAAATCTTCTCTGCTATTGGGATCTCAGTGATCCAGCTAACTAAACAAAACCTGCACTGACCATCAATAAGCTTCTAGCTAGGCTTATTTCCATATTCTATGTATGTGGGGGGTTTATCCTGCCTTTTTTATGTATAACTCCAGATAGCAAATATATTCAATGCTACCACTTCCTTTTATTTATAATTTATAGGACTGGATTTGATCTATAAAGTCCTTTATGACTTGTCCCCTGGATACCTACAGGACTGCCTGCCCCAACCTGAATCGGCCTGATCATCTATCTAGGAAGCAATTGCTCTTAGTATCCCATCCTAAAGAAATAGAAGAGCTGGAGAGCAATGCCAGTCTTGTGGAACAATCTTCCTGTAGAGATCAGACTTCTATCCTCCCTGAGTGTCTTTGGGAAAAAGTTGCAGATGAGTTCTGGAGAGTATTAAATAATTTTAGCAGCTAAATTCTCCAATTGGTGTGCTTAGTTTTATCAGTACTGACTACAAATCCCATTATCCCCAGTCATGATGGTTGAGAGTGAAGAGGACAATAGTTCTATGCCTTATGGGGCCATCCAGTTGGGAAAGACTAGGTTTTACAGCAAATGAAAAATCCTTTGCTTTTCCCTCTAGTTAAACCTGGTCCATACATAATACTAATACACAATATGTTTCATTTGGCTTAGCTTTTTGTGCAAATCTAGGCTATTATACTTATTTAACAGTGACAAAGTGTGATGCCTGAACCCATATATGTAAAGAGCAAGTAATGTGAGTATGGTTTCATCATTAACACCTTATGATGTGAGACTGCAAGCTTTTTATTATGTTAATCCCTTAGTTGAAAGCAAGGAGGCAGTCTCACATGACATAGCTGTATCTTCCATAACTAGATTCTTCCCTGCTCAAATTAAATAACACTGCAAACATGGAAAAGTAGTTTTCAGAACTGGTAGATTAAAGAAAAATATGTATTGATAAACTGGAGCCAGTTACTGCAAAGAGATGGGGCATTGAGCTAACATTTGTACAAGTGTACAGACTTGGGGCTGGTGTTGGCTTGCTAGTCAGATTGTTACACATGATAGATGTAAGTCTGTATTTACCCCATCTAATAAATACTATGCTACTGGGAAAAGGATATATTGACTGTGTTCATAAAATATTGAGCGCCAACTTCATTTAAGCCTATACAGTGGTATGTGAAATAAGTGTAATTAGTTGTGATTTACTATAGCCCTTGATGCTAGAAAATTGTATTGATTTAACTGTGAGTCAGCATGTTTCAACACAACTATATTTTACCCTATTTTTCCTAAGGGTCTTACACAATTCAATTGGTGACCTTGGCTGGGAACGTCTCTTCAGCTACTGTAGGGGTCAGTAGAAACTAGACAGTTGGCTAACTTCTGATCAATTACATTATTTGGGAATGTTGCAATAGAAATGTCACCAAAGTTTAATTAACTATTTAATAGTTACGAGACCTTAAATGTCTGTTCTTGTTTTGTAAATGAAAAAAAGGATCACAGAGTAGTTTTATTTGAGATGAGGTCGTATCCATTGTAGGTATGTACCATAAGCTTCTATGCTTAAATTAGTTATATGGTAGATAAATGTGTTATAAATGCCACGTTATACTAGAGGAAGGGGAACTGGTAAATATGTCCCAATGGACTAACATACTGACCTGGATTAGTTACAATAGTTTAAGCCACATGTGGCTATATTTAGAATTTATTTGATTCATTTTATGCCTCACTTTCCCAGAAAGGTGTCTTGCATTGGTTTATCACAAATATAAATAACAGCCAAGTAAATAAAAAAGATATCACCTCCACTATCAGTATACAATGCAGTAATAATACAATACTGTACATTTTTATTCTAGATAAAACATAATAAAAACAGCCATCTATATCTATATCTATATCTACACTGCATCAATATTAAATGGTCAAAACAACAAATTAAAACCAGACTCTATGTGAAGGGAAGCTAAAATATAGAAGCAAATTATTACATTTTTCTTAAACAATGTTCCTTAGGGAAAGGAATTCCAGTGTTGGTGCCATAACCAAACTGTTTCCAAACCTGAACATTTTTGCAAACAGCAGTTAAATTACAGAGTCCATCACAGTCTGAAACCATGCTTTTTTTTGGCTTACCTAGTTTGTAGATTTGCATGTTTGAACCTAGACTAATGATTATGGTGAAGTAAGCTAACTTATAAAATAGCATATAAAATCATTATGAAATTAGAGCGGCTAAGTTCATACATTATATTAAATCTTAATGTGGAGGGCTGGCTTTGAATGCTGTATGAAGCTATCCACTGTGATTTATTTCATAAATCATGGTCAGTCTTTTTTAGGTATCCACATACCATAAAAGAATCAAAAATGGTTTGGAAATAACATATTAAAAGGTTTAATTGGAGCAAATAATTAGTATATTCTTTGGGGGTATGTTCTAGGAATGGAAGGGGTGTAACATACCACTCTGAATCTAGTGAACATCTGTTTATAGACAGCCCCTATAGTACACATTATTTTCTTAGGTTTTTTTAAAAAAAATCTATTATACCTAGAATGCTACATTTTTCACACAGGTATGTATCATTTGGCAGTATTTCAAATTTTGTAATTATTTCCTGAATATTTAGGAGTTGCTGTGGCTTTAAAAACTTTCCCTTACAACAGGAACCACTTCTCTTTATCTCAGTTCCACTGCACTGTTGCTATAGTAATTTGTGTTGGTCTTGTGCTTCAGTGATACAAGAACCAGTTGGAAAAAATGCAGAAGTGACATAACTACAAACTTACTCACCTACTAAAAACCAGCCTGGAATTCTTCTATTCTTTTACCCTTGGGATAGTTACAGTTAAAGGAAACAATAATCAAATAGGTTTTTTTTTAATAGATGAACTTAGAAATCCATATTAAAATTCTAAATCATGTCCATAGTAAACTTTGATGAGACCTTACAGACAAAACCCCCCACTATTTTTCATTCATCTCCAATTGCTTGATTTATATCTTTACAAACAAAAATGTTATCTGACCAAGAGGCAAAAACATATTCTTATTTTTCTTATTCTTAAAAAATTCTTATTTTTTAGGTAGCTGTTAACTTACAATTGCAATTGGGACCAGAAATCCAGTTGTAAAGTCATTACAGTTGTAAGTCAAGGTTCCCTGTGAAATGATTTTATGACCCATTTTGCAATGGATGTCAAATGAATGTGACAGTTAAGTGAAGGCAGCAGTTATAAGTACGAATCTGTTCAAATGGGAGGCTTTTTCCAGAAAAATGCTGGAGACTGGCAAAAAAACCACCACCCCATTGTGAATCACAGTCACATGACTGCACATGAAATGCCATAACTGGTCATAAAGGTGACCTGTTGCCAGGTGCCCAACCTGCAGTCCTGTGACTATGGGGGAAGCAAAGGCCAGGAGATGTTTTTACAATTGTAATTTTTATAAGAGCTAATTGCCCCAAAGTTGGGAGGAACCAGGGGTTTCCTCAATCAGGGCCTGATCATGGGCCAGCAGGTTAGGAAAACTTATTTAAACTAGTCAACTGAACGTACAAAATAATTAATGTTAACCTTAAGATAACGTTAACAGGCAAATGAAATATATCTATATCTAGGTATGTTTTGTGGAGTTATCTGGTTACCTAAATATGGGAGGGAGCAACTTAGCCCCCTTTTGCCCTTCAGCTCATCTCAGAGACTATCCAGGCAGTATTTAGCGACAACAATTTGCCGTATATGTTTCTAATTGTCTCCCTTAATTTTAAAATATCAGCAAAAAACAATTAGAATATGAATATCCCTAAATTTAAAAAAAAATACCAGCAGAAAACAATTAACCAATTGTACGTACATACATACATACATACATACATACATACATACATACATATTCCTGTGGCATATTCCTTGCCTTGTCTAAAGTTTAAATTCAAAATAAATTTCAAAACCCATGAAATGTAAAGCAAGAGAGGTACACATGGCATAATTAGCTTTAGTCCCACAGTCTTAACCTACTTCACAGGGTTGCTATGGTGATTAAAGGGTGGGGGCAGATCATCCATACCCTGAGGCAGAATGGCTGTGTCTGTATGACTCCCTAAAAGCCTCAGGAAAGCTCCTTGGGCTTGGAGTTCAGGCCACTGAGAGAGAGGCCAGGCTTGCCCTGGCTATCTTCTATCACCCAAATCCATAACCCCAACATTCAGGGGAGAAATTGTCCAAATGACAACGGATGGAGTGACTGAAACAACCCATTTCTTGTGGAACAACTCAAGTCTCTATGACAGAGGTCAGAAGGGAGGGCTAATAATCTAACATTCTCTTCAACTCCAACAATGTGTGAATCCCAAAGGAATTAACAACCCTGTACACAATGCCTGCATTTTGGGGTTCAGACAACATGCTGGGGATACAGTTGACTCAGTAAAGTGGGTGATAAAATCAGGTTTAATTGTCAGGGCCCCAAACTAGCCAACTGTGTTGTCCAAATATAGCCAACAAAGTTTATCTGCAACTCATTGTATGGTGTGAACTGAAAAGGTAGGGTCAAAAGTAGGGTCAATTGAATAGACCATAGTTAAATTAATCATAATTAAGTATTCTATTTTATTATTTATTTTTATTTATTAATTTAATTTATAAACCGCCCCATCTCCAAAGACTCAAGGTGGTTGACAGCAAATTAAAAACACAACAATATACAATTTAAAATAATTAAAATAATTAGATTGGGCTATCCTTACTAAAACCAATTTATTTTGTGTTCTGATTCTTTTTATATAGTCAAGAAGAAATTATGAAAGGGAAAATAGAAGAATATATAAAAGAGGGAAAAATGCCCATATTGGAGGAAGAAAAAAGAAATCTATTAAACAAAGAAATCTATTAAACAAAGAAATAACAATAATAGAGATAAAGGAGGCAATTCTAAAACAAAAAGAATAATAAGACCCCAGGGCCAGATAGTTTTCCAGGAGAATTTTACAAAATAATGGAGGAGCTGTCAGAACCCATATTATTAGAAATATATAATGAGGCCATAAGTGAAGCTAATATTCCCAATTCATGGAGAGCAGCATATATTACCATGATTGTGAAAGAAGGTACCAACACAAATCAAATTCAAAATTATCAACCAATTTCACTTCTAAATGTAGATTATAAATTTTTTACAACAATAATTGCAGGAAGGATGAAAAAAATATTGAATGAAATAATTCATCTGGATCAAAATGGCTTTCTTCCACTGAGACAGATTAGGGACAATACCAGAACTGTTGACATATTAGATATTCTGGAGTATTATGAAGCACATCCAGGGAAACAAGTAGCACTTGTTTTTCTGGATGTGCAAAAAGCATTTGATAATTTAAATTGGGAATTTATGATTAGGCAAATAAAAGACATGAAATTTGGTGACAAATTCAAAAAAAAAATATACAAACAGTTTATTCTACTCAAAAGGCAAATATCATAACAAATGGGGAAATCACATAAAACATTTGATATTAAAAAAAAGAGTTCACCAGGGATGCCCACTATCCCCTGTGCTTTTTATTACAATGTTAGAATTGCTGTTGAGAAAAAATATAACAAATCCA